>MU182980.1:226563-246315 GCA_016904865.1 Pissodes strobi | reverse complement strand
TTATATAAAATAAAACATTCCAACTTTTGCGGAGTTTAGATCATAGGATTGCCGTAGCAATTGCGTGCGCATGGTGCTTCATGCAAGAACGCCGCAAACGTGACTGCCTTTTCTCCGACCTTCCATCTTCGTTCCCTACACTTAACACACATAATACCATCCTTGTTCACATGAAATTTTAATAAAACTAGATTAAGAACGTATGTCTTTATTTAAAAACAAATCGAATTGTTCGGTGACCTTGCTTTATTTCACCTGAAAGTAGTTTAACTAGTTTAGTAGGTTAGCTGTAGCACGTGGTTATAGAAATGTCATAAATTAAAATTATTTAAAATTTTGGCGGTTTGAGGATGAATCCTCCTGTATTTTGTCTGGAGCACCCGTTCTTTATGTAAACCCACTTTGGTAAGAACTTAAACTAAAAATAGTTAGCACTAGTTGCTATTTATTTTGTATTTTTGCAGAAGTCCTGACGATGAGTTAGAATAAACTCGAAAGCTTGACATATCAAAAAAGGGTTTTTCTTTATCCCTTAAGGCCAATAACATTGAAGACTGCATCCCCATGATCCTAGTTTAGATATATATTTATATACATATACAGGGTGTCCGGAAATAGCATCGCCAAATTACAGAGTGTGATTCTACATAACAGGGTGTCAAACTTTTTGTATATATCTTCAATATGATTTTACTGATTTGGTTGAAATTTGGCAGGGTTATCTGTAGTAATAAGGGGCTCATTTAGCCTTAATTAGATTAAAAATATAAAGTCCAGCAGCGTCCCGGAGGGCATCATACCGAATATTACTGACAAAAAAGTGTGCGCCGCTGACTTTTTCAAACATTTTATATTTTTTTCGTATTAAGCAACTAAAAATACAATAATTTTGATTCTCGAGTTGTTTTCGTATCTTGCGTCGTTTTCGATAAAAACCGTAAAAACCGGTTTATTACATTTCCAAACTTTCTTGATAAAATCGATATTTTTATTTATATCTTAAATATGCCTTTACCGATTTTGTTGAAATTTAATAGGGTTATCTGTAGTAATAGGCGGCTCATTTAGCCTTTATTAGATTAAAAATAGAATGTCCAGTGGCGTCCCGGGGGGCATCATACCCAATAATATTGACAAAGAAATGTGTCCCACTGACCTTTTAAACATTTTATATTTTTTTCCTATTAAGCAACTAAAAATTCAACATTTTTGTTTCTTAATTTGTTTTCGTATCTTGCTTCGTTTTCGAGAAAAAAATAAAACCTGTTTATTACAGCGTTTGATGTAGAATTTTGTGCCCTAAAGAAATGCAATAAACTGGTTTTTATTTTTTTTTCTCGAAAACGAAGCAAGATACGAAAACAAATTAAGAAACAAAAATATTGTTTTTTTAGCTGCTTAATACGAAAAAATTATAAAGTGTTTAAAAGAGTCAGTGGCTCACATTTCTTTATATTCGGTATGATGCCCCCGGGACGCCACTGGACATTATATTTTTAATCTAGTAAAGGCTAAATGAGCCGCCTATGAGTACAGATAAAACTATTAAATTTCAACAAAATTGGTAAAAGCATATTTAAGATATAAATAAAAATATCGATTTTATCAAAAAAGTTTGGAAATGTAATAAACCGGTTTTTACTTTTTTATCGAAAACAAAGCAAGACACGAAAACAACTCGAGAATCAAAATAATTGTATTTTTAGTTGCTTAATACGAAAAAAATATAAAATGTTTGAAAAAGTCAGCGGCGCACACTTTTTTGTCAATAATATTCGGTATGGTGCCCTCGGGACGCCACTGGACTTTATATTTTTAATCTAATTAAGGCTAAATGAGCCCCTTATTACTACAGATAACAATGCCAAATTTCAACAACATCGGTAAAATCATATTTAAGATATTAACAAAAAACTGATTTTTTATAAAAAGTTTGACACCCTGTATCTTGGAAACTATGCATTTTCGGACCCATGGTCATATGAAAAAATGTTCATGTTTTCTTATGTAGAATCACCTTCTCTAATTTGGCGATGCTATTTCCGGACACCCTGTGTATATATATTAGTGATGGGCATAACCGAATTATTTTGATAACCGAATTATTTGTATTCAAATAATATTAATAACCGAATGATTATTTGAATAATCATTCGAATAAATTCAGGTTAGCGATCGCAGCCGGTTAGGAAGGAGGTTCATCGGCATCGTATTCGTAACTGCTGTAATCTGTAATAATTGTCTTATTAAGTATGGCTTTATAAATAACAATAGAATACGAGTAAATATTTGATTACGCCATATTATTGAACAAAATAAAATAAATAGCATTTTACGTTTTTAAATCAAAAAAATACTTAAACTCCAAAATATGATTCTTGAATGTGTGAATTACATGTAATGAACATAATTATTAAAAATCTACTTTAAAGTAAATTGTGTAATCTTAACTTAATATTCGCCTGTTTTCAACCCCCCAAGTTCGACTTCAACATTACACAATTCCACATCCTACCGGTACATTTGAATTTTTAAAACTCATCTTTTATTCGAGCTAAAACATCGAAACTTGCTTCATAACTCATAACTAAATTAAAACCGCTCCTTGCTCGTTGATCAATCGACGCGACAGCGAGGCTTACTTCTTCGTAGTTTTTGTTCGTATTTGAATTTGTACGTATCGGGTTCAGGTTATTTTTCATTCGAATACTTGTGGAATGAAAACCGAATAATAGAGGTTATTTTAATAACCGGATAACAGGTTAATTTTCATTCGAATAAGCCCATCACTGATATATAATATATGTTAGCCTTTAGATGGTATACATTAAATTATGAGGCTCTGTAATAAAAGTTATCTATCACAGTGTTGGAAGCTCTAAAAAATTTGGAAAAATTGTGCAGCAAATCATTAAAGTGGTAACAAGTACGTACATACATAATTTGACCATCTAACATAAATAAGTTAAAACATCGTATACTAACAGCATTTTGCACGCATCCCGCATCCAAAGAAAAAAGCATAAACATTGCTGATTATCGACAAATACCACGGTGGCTTTTTGCAACTTGCTATTTGGAGACCATACACTAACATATTTTTCTAAATAATCCTTAATCTAACTATGGGAGAGCAGGAAATTAGTACAAAGCAACTGTATATTTTAATAAAAGGATTATTAACGTCAAATGGGGAAATTAAGGAGAAAATAACCCAAACAAGCGAGGATATTAAGTCAGAAATAAGCGCCGTAAGAGAGGACTTGTCAGGAAAACTAAACCAAATCAAGCAAGAAAACGAAGCCCTAAAGGAAGAAAACAAATTACTTAAGCAAATGTTGCAAAAAGTTGAAATATTAACTAAAAAATATAATTTGATCATATATAATCTTGAAGAAAAAGACGACAAAATAACAGACCTTCAACAGTTTATGCAAATATTGAAAAATTGTGCAGACATTTCCTGTGCCCTTTCAGCTTTTAGGGATTTTTCCGCTTGGGAAAAAAATAAGAAAATAAGAATAGGCCAGTCTCTATCGAAATTGGAAGCTATTTTTTAAGAGAAAAATTTTTAAAGAAGATCAATCTTCTTAAGGACAGAAATATATTTATCTCAGCTGATTATCCTAGGGAAGAATATTTAGATAGGAAGTTTTTGAGGAAACACCAGCAAATTGCAAAAAAAAACAAAAAAAGAACACGACAATTAAAAACAACGCTCTATTTGTGAATGGGAAAAAGATCACTCTGGAGGAACTAAGGAGGCAAGAGGAGAAACAGGCAATTAAGGATCAAACAGAATCTGACGGAAGAAAGGATAATAGATCAAAGCGAAAACTTGAGGACGGGCAAGAACTGGCAGATGAGCGTACTGTTAAAAAGACTTTAAGCAGCGGTCGAAAACTTTCTAATACTGAGTAAATATTTGTAAGTTCGGTTTTTCTTTTTTATATTGTATTTGTTGGTGTTAGTGTTTTGAATTTTTGTTCTTGTTCTAAGTTTTACTATTTTATGTGCGCCTTATTGATTGACATTTTAAACAGTAGCATATGTTTCCAAAAAATAACTTTTTATTTATATTATTTTAATTTTTGCTTTTTTTTAATTAAATTGTCTGGAGTTTAAATTTTAAATTTTGAATATAAGTAGTTCTATATAAGTATGTTAGCGTATATGCTATGGAATTAATTTCATGTCATTTTCTTTGTATTAGTGCTGTTCTGATATTTTTCCTTGTTTTGATATTGTTTTCAAATTAATTTAGTAGGCAAACTAATTTATTTTAAATTTCTGTCATGGATAACTATATCACGGTATAAATAAGTATATACGGTAGGTTCACTCGAGACAAATTTCCAATTTCGCCGACAGTTTTTACCTTCAAAGCGAATCCAGATCAATCTCGTTCGCGGCCAGTTGTGGCTACACTACGAGGGAGAATTTACGGTCAGTGTGCAAACGCCTTGATATTCTGTACTGTTGGGTCGCGTTGAATTAAATAATTATTAAGATAGTTACTATGGCGAGATATTGTTGTGCGGATAATTATTGTATTACAAAAGTGGGTGACGGATTTTCATTTTTTAGATGCCCCAAAGGCCCTATCAGTTAAGATTTATAATATTTTTTTAATAATATGCAGTTTTTCAATTACACGTATAATCGGTTTAACAAATATGTCTTTATTAAAATTTTGTTACTTACCTAAATATGGATAAAGACAATAGTGAGAAAAGAAAACAAGTACGGTAAAAATTAAATGCCCGTCACCACTAGCGTGAGCAAAAATCCGTTTATGTTTTGATAATTGCGAATTTTTCACATGACCTTTTGTGTTTTTAAGAGTTTATTTTAACATTGAAAATGTTTCTATTATCCTAGTAGGCATAGGACCTCAAATCGTGAAAAAAGTGCATGCTACATTTGACACATGACATCATACGCGTGTGAGATCGTGTTAGTTTATGTACTTAAACTTAAATTTGATTTATAAGGTATCGAAATCGATTAAAATGACTAAAATCAATTGGAATTAACTGAAACTCACCGAAAGTTGATTGAATGACTAACGAAAACTCGCCAAAAGTAACCAATACAGGCTTAAACGTACCGGTACAGGTTACGAAAATTAAATTAAGTTAAAACTAACCAAAACGAACGGAATTTTAACGACTAACCAAAAACATTAAATTTGATTATAACGTATCGGAACCGATTCAAATGACTAAAATAAATTGGAACTAACTGAAAGTAATCGAAAGTTGATTGAAAAACTAACCAAAAGTAACTAAAAGCACCAAAAAGGGCTAAAACGTATCGGAACAGATTAAAAATATTAAAGTAAGTTGAAACTATCCCAAAGTAACCGAATTTAGGCGACTAACCAAAAACATTAAAATTGGTTATAAAGTACGGAATCGGTTCAAATTACTAATATAAATTGAAACTAACTGTAATTAACAAAAAGTTGATTGCACGACTAATCAAAACTGGCCAAAGTAAAAAAAAGCACTAAGGGCTTAAACCTATCGGAACAGATTAAAAATATTAAAGTTAGTTGAAACTAACCCAAATTGACCTAATTTTGGCGACTGACATAATTTTACCAAAAACATTTAAATTGGTTATAATGTATCGGAATCGCTTCAAATGAGTAAAATAAATTGGGAGCTAACTGAAAGTAACCGAAAGCTGATTGAATGACTAGCCAAAAGAAACTAAAAGCACCAAAACCGGCTAAAACGTATCGTAATAGATTAGAAAATATTGGAGTAAGATAAAATTAACCCAAATTAACCGAATTTTGGCGACTAACCTTAACTAACCAAAAACAGTAAAATTGGTAATAACGTATTGGAACTGGCTCAAATGACTATAATACATTTAAACTAACTGAAATTAACCGAAAGTTGATTGAACAACAAAACTAACCAAAAGTAACCAGAAAAGCGAAACCATAAATCAAAATAGATTAAAAATATTAAAGTAAGTTGAAACTCAACTAAAATTAACCAAAAACATTAAAATTAATTACACTCGTAACGTATTTGAACCGGTTCAAATTCTAAAATATATAAAAACCAACTAAAACTAACAGAAATCTGATTGAATGACAAACCAAAACTAATCAGATGTAACCAAAAGCACTAAAACGTATCGGAATAGGATACAAAAATTAAAGTAAGTTAAAACTAACCAAGACGAGCAGACCTTTGGCGACTAACCAAAAGTAACGAAAAACACTAAATTTGATTATAACGTATCGGAGTCGGTTCAAATGACTAAAATAAATAGGATCTAACTGCTACTAACCGAAAGTTAATTAGACGGCTAAACAAAACTAACTAAAAGTAAGCAAAAGTGAAAGAACGGGCTAAAACAATTCGGAACAGGTTAGAATTATTATCTACCGCAACGTCATGGCTAGTTATATATTAATAGATTTTCCTATCTACAAGTGGAGGGTAATTTTTTAGGTCTTCATATCGGCACCTTTTTTTTATACTTATGTTGAAAAATATTATAATGTTAAAAAGGCATTTCTTTAATTTCAGTTAGTTTTAATTCATTTTAGTCACTTGAACCGACTAATGTTTTCGGTTAGTTTTGGTTAGTCGCCAAAATTCGGTTAATTTAAGTTAATTTTAACTTACTTTAATATTTGTAATTTGCCCGATACGGTTTAGGCGTTTTTGGTGCTTTTGGTTAGTTGTTCACTCAACTTTCGGTTAGTTTCAGTTAGTTCCAATTTATTTTAGTAATTTGAACCGGATCCAATACACTATAACAAATTTTAATGTATTTGGTTAGTTTTGGTTAGCTGCAAAAGTTCGGATAATTTGAGTTAGTCTTACTTTAATTTTTTTAATATGTTCCGATACATTTAGTTCTTTTTTGTGCTTTTCATTACTTTTGATTAGTTTGGGTTAGTAGTACATCACGCATATGACATCATGTGTGACAAATGTAGCATGCACTTTTTCGCAATTTGATGCCCCATAAGAGCAAAACAGAAACATTTTCAATGTTAAAAGTACTACGGCAGACGTAGCGCGATGAGAGAAATTCTCACAAATGCAGCCAATCATTTGAGAAATGCACCCGGTTAATTGGCTATGTTAAAGAGGACGCCAAATAAGTCAGCTAGAGTAGTGGAGGATAACTCCGTCCGCAAAGCCATCTCCGAATACTGACGATTTCGCAGAAAATGTGAGAGAAATACTCGTAGCGCGAGTAATGAAGTGTTTAGACTTTTAAGAAGCTATAAATTTACTTTACTAGCTTAATTTGTCCTTTTTATATTTAAATTCCCACAATATTTCTCAGGTACTTTGAACCTTCTGCTTTATACATGTTTTAATAGATGAATCAAGTTACAAACTGTCGAATAAATTATTTTAATAGGTATTACCTTTATTTATAATGTTTTTGAATTTAGTATACGTTACTAATTTGTATAACTTTATTACATAGTTTTATTCATTTGAATCACGTATTAAAAATTACCTCAATAGCCCTTTGAAATATCGTGTATCAAATAATAATCGAGGAAATAATTTTGCATCAGCTAATACTTTTTGAATCTCCCCTTACAGACTGCTCGCTGCTGCAGGTAAGGTAAAAACTAATTTTTTTACCGTGCTGCGGCTTTTGCGTTTGATCCAAAAACATCAAACGATTTTTGCTAAGTGAATCTACTCGATATTATTTGTACTCTGACTATATATCAGAAATTTTAGAGATGAAATGCACGAAACCCTTGAAGTGGGAAGCATCAATCTGTTTAATAGTGAATATTCACAGAAAAAAAATTATTTAAAGGTTTTCCATCTCAATATTTCCAGCCTAAACAAAAACTTCGATCATCTCTGTCTATTTTTAAATAGTATAGCTGTCATCGTTTTGACTGAAACTTTTAATTTGGAGATACACCTTTTGTAATAAAGAATTATGACATGTTGTACAATTATGGCGATTATAACAAGAATGATGGGATAGTGGTTTATGTTCGTTCTGATTTGAAGTGTAATCATGATGTTGTGTCTCTAGGAACCGTAAAAGCATTAGAGATCATTGTCTTTTACGAAAATAAAAAAGTTTTAATAACTGCGGTTTATAAATCGCCACAAATATATGAAGACACTTTTAATAAACTGCTCTTCAAAAGTTAAGGATAGCTTGAATGTCAGGTAAAGTTTAAATGAGGATTTCTCACATAAAAATTAAATAAATTGGAAATGTATACTAGCGACTTAAAGGCGGTACTTTCAGCTTTAAGTTGTCATGTCAGGTCAGGCCAATGATGACATTACGGATTAGATACAGGGTGGCAAGTGAAGGAGAGCCGAAGGAACGAATTTATGATGTTCTGTAACTTTTTTAGAAATAACTGCAGATTTTTTATGATGGGAGTTTTAGAATGCCTGTGTCAATATCTCGGAACGGTTTTTGAATTTTTTTCAAATTATAAATTTTTACAATCTTATGTAGATTTTTTGGAAACTTATATATTTTCTAATTTCAATACTCTAATTGGCCATATTATTGACTCAAATTGGGCAGAAATGCATGACTGCACTTCATTGAAGGTGTGCCGTAATTTAATTTAATTTAAGTATACAGGGTAACTCGCGTGGTTGGTATAAAGTCATTGGAAATTTTTTATTATGGTACATTCTGTTTTTTTTATTTTTAAATTCTTAAAATTCTAGACATATCTCATTTAGCATACCCTATGCCTAAATTCAATTGTTTTCGAAATATGGACGTTTGAAAAGTGATATTTTAGTCACTCTAAACCCCTCTAGAATCTATACGGTTTAACTTACAGTGAAATGCCTTTCACATTCCTGTCTTAGTTTTTAATAAGCTATATTCTGACATTAACTGAATTGACCCGGAATCTGGATAGTCTGGAACATCGCAGACATGTGGCCGAGATGTCTCTGTTTTACATATACTTTCACGGCAGATGTTCCCAGGATTTGGCCCACATAATCCCGCCCCTGGCAACTCCTGTCAGACAGTCCCGGCAGACGGCAGGAGCGCACCAGTTCGTCGTACAACTAGAAACACCTAGAACATCGCTTTACCAGAACTCCTTTATCTGGCGCACTGCATCACTGTGGAATTCACTTCCAGAACATCTGTTTCCCACTAATTACAACCTACAAATATTCAAGAACCGTGTCAATCAACATCTTCGCACATACCCCGCTCGTCGAGCGCCATAAGATCTCCCTTTAGTGTGTGTGCCGCTGCCATAAAAAAAAAACTTCCCAGTAAACCGGAAGTAGGAATTTTTCCGGATAATTTGTGAATATGACCCAACCCAAACTAACATTTTTCGGCTATGACGCAAAAAATTAAAATCAATAATAATGAAAACCAAATTTTATTGCAATGAAAACACGAACTGAGACGCTAGTACAATGCGTAGCCATGGCATGTTTTCAATCAAGTTATTGAAAACACGCTGATCTAAACCATTCCAAAACTGTGGCAACAGCTCTCTGAGCTGCTGCATGGTTTCGGGAGATGGTTGGTGGTTATCCAATGCTCTTTGTAGTTGATCCCATGCGTGCTCGATTACTCAGGCGAGCGTGGTGGCAGTTGAAGGTGCTGAATATCATGGATGGCCAGCGCTGCCAATACTCGAGCGGCTCGATGGGCACGAGCATTATCATCAAGAAATTGGAAACCATTACCAATTGCATGCTGACAAACTGGCAGAACATTGTTAATTACCTCATCTAGGTATATCTGAGAATTCATGTTCCCAGGTAAAACCATCAGCTGTGACCTGTTATTGTAGCTAATTCCAGCCCAAGCGGTTATTGTACCTACACGGAAAAGATGTACTTCTTGCACTGATCGACGGTTTCCTGGCGTTAAGGGAAAAGCCCATACTCGCACCCGACGACTATCTGAAAATCTTCCATAGCGAGACTCGTCAGTGAAAAGTACAGATCTCCTCTCTTCTACCCAATGAACTCGCTCCCTTGCCCAATCCAGTCGACGCCGTCTATCAGCTAGAGTCAATAATATTCTCCTCAACAAACGCCTAGATCTTAAGCCAATCTCATTGAGGCGCCTTCTCACCATTGATAATGAAACCTGTAACCTTGTGGCATTTTGGAGTTGCTGTCTAAGTATCCTACAGGTGCTAAAGGCTTCCCTTCGTGCTGATATTGTTATGTACCTATCTTCTGCCCTGGTAGTAACTCTAGGCCGTCCAGTCCTAGGCCTTTCCGATACACTTCCGTTTTCCGAGATATAACACTTTGCGAAACATTAAAATAAACAGCAACTTCTGTTTGATTCTGCCCAGCAGTAATCATTCCAATTGCCATATTAGATTGAGCAGCACTTAAGTTTCTCCTGGGCATAGTGACACTTAGAGAAATTAATTTGCAATTCCGTCATGTTGACAAAACGTTTCCCATTGCTAGGTGACACAACCGAAAAATTTCACTTTTCAAACGTTGATAATTCGAAAACAATTGAATTTGGGCATGGAGCATGCTAAATCAGATATGTCTAAAATTTTAAGGAGGATTTAAGAATCCAAATAAAAACAGGATGTACCATAAGGAAAAATTACCAATGACTTTATACCAACCACGCTAGTTACCCTGTATACTTAAATTAAATTAAATTACACGACACCTTCATTTCTGCCCAATTTGAGCCAATAATATGGCCAATTAGAGTATTGAAATTAGAAAATACAAGTTTCCAAAAAATCTACATAAGTATGTAAAAATTTATAATTTGAAAAAAATTCAAAAACCATTCCGAGATATTGACACAGGCATCCTAAAACTACCATCATAAAAAAACTGCAGTTGTTTCTAAAAAAGTTACAGAACATCATAAATTCGTTCCTTCGGCTCTCCTTCACTTGTCACCCTGTATCTAATCCGTAATGTCATCATTGGCCTGACTGACATGACAACTTAAAGCTGAAAGTACCGCCTTTAAGTCCTGTAAATTCAAGCTATCCTTAACTTTTGAAGAGCAGTTTAGTAATTTACTTCTTTATTTGGATAAGTGTCAAAACATACAACGCATATTTTGATAGGAGATATTAATTTGAATTTATTAAATAAAACAGGAGAAAATGTCGAAAACTATAAAAATATATTGGCTCAATATCAGTTTAAATCTTACGTGAATAAAATTACACGACCCAGATCCGGAACGTGCCTCGATCATATTTTTTTCAAGGGACATAATTCAATACTGGAAAATTCAGAGTCATTTATATTTCAAACTCATATAACTGATCATTATCCAGTAGCACTGTTTCTTTCTTTTGGGCAAAAATTAAATGCATGTAAGTCCAAACCAGCTCAAACCAAACATTTCACAAATTACACCCCTTAAGCGTGATTTGAGTTTAGAAACATGGGACCAAATTTATGGTACAAATGATGTAAATACAGCCATGAGTATTTTTATAAATAAACTGCAGTATTATCTGGACCTAAATACAAAAATCATAAAACTATCGAAATCCGGTAAAAATTCTTTTCGAAAGGGGTGGATGAATTCTAGCATACAAAAAGCCATTGACGAAAAAAATAAATTATATTCAGACCTTGTTAAAGATCCAAATAATGTAAACAACCTCAAAAACCAATATAATGCACGCAAAAATAAACTAAATTCCCAGATTAAAAAAAGTAAAAAAGATTTTTTCAAACAAAAATTAATTTAAACTCATCAATAAAGTCAAATCTTTGGGATTGCGTAAATAAAATCTGTAACAAAACTAAATTAAACACGGAAATAAGTCAAATTAAAGATACAAACGGAGGTATTTTTACAGAAAAGTGTGATATATCTAATAAATTTAATAATTTTTATAGTAATCTAGGAGAAAATCTTGCAAAGAAAATTAAACACATTCCAAATTACAAGAGCGACATTCCTCGATTACAAAATTCGATGTTTCTAAAGCCCGTGTCAACTCAGGAAGTAATTAAAACTGTAAATGATCTTAAAATAAAAAAAGTCTCCCGGATGGGATAATATAAGAAGTGAATGTTTAAAACAAATGTCGACAGAAATCTCACCCGTCGTAACATCAATAATAAATAAATCCTTTAACACAGGTTGCTTTCCAGATTGTCTTAAAACTGGTATTATTAAGCCATTATATGAGGGTGGCGATAGGCAAACAGTATCAAATTATAGGCCAGTTTCACTTTTATCAACCTTTTCAAAAATTATTGAACAACTCATGAAAAAGAGGATGGTTAATTTTTTGACCAAATATAACATTTTGTCAAATATGCAATTTGGTTTTAGACAGGGAAGATCTACACAGGATGCTATTCAGTATTTAACATCACACATATCCGATGCATTAGATAATAAAAAAGCTTGCTTATGCCTGTTCTTAGATCTTTCCAAGGCATTGATACTGTTTGCCATAAAACTCTTTTGAAAAAACTTGAATGCTGCGGGATTCGAGGTAGAGTATTAAACTTATTAAAGCGTTATTTAACAGGTAGGAAGCAACGTGTTAATATAGACGGGACTGAGAAATGGATGTGAAGTTTGGAGTCCCACAGGGAACTGTCTTGGGTCCTTTGCTTTTCACCATTTATGTTAATGACATGCTAAATTTGAAACTAAATGGAAAGCTTGTGAGTTTTGCGGATGATACGGTTTTGTTTTGTATGGCAGAGTCTTGGGAAATTTTGGGGAATCAAGTGAAAGATGATTTTGGAAAGTTGAAAGATTGGTTCCAATTAAATAAACTGACTTTAAACATAGAAAAGGCAAAATATATGCCATTTTCAACTTATAAAGGATTTCTTCTCAAACTTGGAAACTTAAAGATTGCAAATCATGAGATCTCTGAAACAAAATCCTTTAGATACCTTGGAGTTAAAATAGATAATTTGCTTAGATGGGATCTACATGTTAGTGATGTTGTTCAGAGGTGGAGAGGCCTTCTATCGAAATTCATGTCCCTTAGAGAATTCTTAAGTACCGAACAACTAAAAATAATATATATGTCTCTGGTACAGAGTCACGGGACGTGGCCCATCAAATCCCATCATCCTCCTCCAGAGAACACTAGAGTACAAAGTCTGGAGCTGATCACTGGGGAGTGATCCAACAAACCCCATTTTTACCCCTGTTAGACTAGGGACCACCAGAGCAATGAGTCTGAGGCCGATGCTTCCAGTGGAAGCGGTCCCAGGTGGTAGATGCATACGCCTACTCGCATCGTCCGGTGAAAGACCACCCCACCAGAACTGGGAGGCGCTAAGTGGTTTTCCCAAATCACGTTCCGCTTCCGCGCTGGTGTTCCCGGCTTCCACAGTGGGAATATATGGACATGATGGTGCTTCCAGGATCAAAATATTCCGGAAGTGAACTCCCCGGCCATTTGGATCTCCGGGCGCTGGGTGGCCCTGGGAGCCCTTCATTCCGCATTTCACAGATAGCAAAGATACCGAACCAATTTAGAATAGATTTCTGCAACATAAGAGGCCTAAATACAAACATAAATTCGGTACACCAACATCTACAAGCAAATAGACCACACATACTAGCCCTTACAGAAACACAAGTATGTTCTACAACCCCCCGTACCCCTATCCTGGTTACGACTTACATACCCGATTTAGACATAAGTTCGGAATATGCCTTTTTGTACGAAGCGACCTTTCATGTCACCGCGATGAATTACTCGAACCGAACAACGTCATGTGGCTCTCAAGTTCACCGCCAAGGGATTAACCAAGTTTATATGTTGTCTCTATCGCCCTCCGAGCGATAGAGCCTACCAAAGCTTTTTCTCAACACTAGCTACCACTTTTGACTCAATACAGGTCGATTACCCCAGTTCAGAATTAATCGTTCTGGGAGACTTCAATGCCCACAACACAAACTGGCTCAAACATCACAACAAGACCGACAACGAAGGTAGAGAAGCTGAAGCATTTGCCATCAGCTGCGTGCTTACTCAACTTGTTGAACTCGAATCTCAGAAAGGGGCGAATTCGCCGCCCTCTGGATTTTCTCACCACCAATCCTGACCAGTACAAAATTACAGTTGGTCCGCCATTAGGTACTTCCGACCACAAACTTATTACAACGGTGTGTGAATTGCCACTCATACAGAAGGACCCACCATTGCCTCGCAAAATCTGGCATTACAATCTGCAAACTGGGACGATCTAACGGAGTTCTACCTAGATTTTCCTTCGCTCGACGTCTGCTTTGGCACTGACGACCCGTCAGTCTGCTGCGAAGAGATCACGCAAGTAATCTCCTCAGGAATGGAAGCATACATTCCAAATTCCATCAAGTTACCATCAAAAGGAAAGCCCTGGTTCGACAGAAGCGAGAAACGAATGCAAACGTGTGATTGACGAAACTAAGGACAAACACAATCAAAGGATCAGGAATAAACTTTTGCAATGTCTCAGTGGTTCCAGGAATTTCTAGTCGGTAGCAAAGGCAGTAAGTAACAACTTTACAAAACCCTCTCTCCCACCTTTGACGGACGAACGTGGCATCACGGCGACTACAGCCAAGGAAAAAGCAAACGTGCTCGCTAAAATGTTTTCATCGCACTCTACCTTGGACGCCCCCCAAGGCAAGACTCTCCCCACCATATCGAACATCAACACTACCATGACAGAAGTCAAGTTTCATCACCATGATATTCGCAAAATCCTTAAAGAACTAGATACGCAAAAGGCATCAGGACCGGACGGAATACCTGCCATCGTGCTAAAGAACTGCGCCAACGAACTAACACCCGTTTTTTCCAGGCTTTTTTCTCTTTCTTACGGAAAAGGGATTTACCCATCCTCTTGGAAAGTTGCTCGAGTGCAACCTGTTTCAAAAAAAGGCAAGAAAACCACGCCCTCAAACTGTCGCCCAATTGCCTTGCTTCCAATAATCTCCAAAGTCATGGAACGTGTAGTAGGACTGCTGGGTGTCTCGGTCAACAGCAATATGTCATGGCATAACCATGTTGCTAACATTGCAAAATCAGCCTTCCAGAAGCTTGGTGCGCTATTTCGCAACAAAAAACTCTATACACCGCAGCAGTTGCTCTTGCTGTACAAAGCGCAAATAAGATCGTGCTTAGAATCTTGCTCACATATCTGGGGTGCCGCACTAAAGCACACCCTAAAGCTGCTGGATTCCATACAGAAGAGAGCTGTGCGTCTCGTCGGCGACCCGGAATCTGGATAGTCTGGAACACCGCAGACATGTGGCCGAGATGTCTCTGTTTTACAGATACTTTCACGGCAGATGTTCCCAGGATTTGGCCCGCATCATCCCGCCCCTGGCAACTCCTGTCAGACAATCACGATAGACGGCAGGAGCGCACCAGTTCGTCGTACAACTAGAAACACCTAGAACATCGCTTTACAAGAACTCCTTTGTCTGGCGCACTGCATCACTGTGGAACTCACTTCCAGGACATCTGTTTCCCACTAGTTATAACCTACAACGATTGAAGAACCGTGTTAATCAACATCTTCGCACACACACCGCTCGTCGAGCGCCATAAAAAAAACACAAATCGAGATTTTCATTAAATCGGCTGTAATTGATACGGTAAGCGTTTAGTTATAAACAGTAAATAGCAAAAAGATTGGTTTCTTGGGGCACTTTAACGCGCCGTATTTCGTTCGATCGTACGGCTTTTCGTTTCTTTTTTAAATTGGCTAAACCTGATTTTTCTATTTTCCCAATTTTCTACGTAGCGGAGAGAGATATCTCAAATCGGTTTGGGCCAGTGTCTGCGTCGTCTGAAGGTCGATCGAAACGAAACGCTTCTATAACATTTTTCGATAGGACATCAAATAACGCAGGTATTCGACAAAATATCATGCTCGTCTTAAAAATGAGCATTTTTCTTTAGATTTAGCCTGGAAATAGGGAATTTCGTAGGTGGATGATATTTTTCATTTCGAATACTTTAGGAGGGGGTTTTTGGGAATGCAGAATTTGATTGTGGCATCTAGAAGGTCGTATGATCTTTCTGTACGGAAATATTTAGAAAAAGTAGCAATTTTGAAAAAAAATAAATAACATCCTGTATATACTTTTGAAAATGTTATATTAATAATGGTAAGATATAAATGGCTTCCTTTAACCGTTTCCGAGATAAAAACGAACAATTAAGGCATGCAGTTGGAGGGTACGTTTTTAAGTTTTCTTACCCATAGCCTGATTTCGGCAAACCATCTTTCATGCGAGCGGAATATTACCATTTTTATAATTATTAAAAAAGATTAGGACGTAACCGGGCGGCGTCTTCTGCAATACGTGGATACGCCTGCATGGCAGGCGTGTGTATACTGCTGCTACTATGACCGTTTTAAAAAGTGTAATTTGTTAAATGAATATAAAATGCACAAGTTTTGTTTTCGTTTTTCTTGGGAGTTTCGTGCTATGGCTATTTTAGAGTTTAACTCGATATACCTACCTAAAATCATTTTATAAATTATAAAATGCTAAAATGTGGAAATTAATCTGAGAGAAATTTTTTACTCCATACACAGCGTTTGGTAGGTAATTGCAATTATATATTTTGATTAAATTTAATATAAAGCACTTTGCAATACATATCTATTATTGATATTATTTTTTTTTAATGTTTTTTTAAGCAACATTACAGCTTAAACTTGGTTTAAAATATTTTGAAATTTTAAGAGGTTTTGTTTACAGAAAAACCTTTTAATTTTATTTCGTTTTCTTACTTTCCAAATATAAACACAACAATTGCAATGTATAATCAAATGTCTTCTATTTTTTTTCTTGTCCCAGCTCACGCTATATGTTTGGGTTAAGACAAGTCACATTCCCAATTTAACATATCAACTTACCAAACATTTTCTATAAAACAAAAAAATCTAGCAAAAAATAAATATGTTTTACTTAATGCTTACTCTACAAAAACACCTTTTGTCTGGACATTATGCATCCTCGTATTCTTTCATATCTTCACTTCTTTCATAAGCAGTTTCGTTAGTTTTTTAATTATACAACTTGCACATTGTTACACAAAACTAAAAAAAATATTTTGCAGTTTATCGGTCGCAATGCCGCATCTAATCGAAACCGCACTAAACTTTTGAGAAAAAAATTCATAGTTGTACATATTTTATTATAAACTTACATTTTTTGGTAGGCATGCCTATTGATTCATTTAATACTTATTAAGAGGATTGCTTCAATGTTTAGTAATTTTCTGCTACCTAAATTATTTGTGCAAAATAAATTATAGTTTAAAAAACTAAAAAAACACGCTTTGATCGAAACCGAACTAAAAAATTATAAAATAGAATAAAGTGATTGACAAAAATATGATTTTATTTTAAAAAGCGTGGGGTGCTTATGTGCCATAATATTTGTCACCAAAATCAATTTACCGCTTTGATTGACCAACAGTTTATATGTCAAATTTGATTTATTACCTCAACTGACCAGCAGACTATATGAAAAGTTAAATTATCATTTCAATTGGCCAACAATTTATGTGCAAAATTTCGTTTCAAATAACAAGATTTTATCAACAAAACTCAATTAACCAGTCCAAATGACCAATAATTTATAGGTAAATTAGATTTATTCTCCCAATTGACCTGCAGTTTATATCAAAATTTTCTTTAGGTATTGTTCCAATTGATTGACGTTTTGTAAGAAATACTAGATTTATCGTGTCAATTGAATCTCAGTTTATGAGGAAAAAATTGGTCGTTTGAATTTACCAACAGTTTATATTTCTTTGATTACTGCAATTGACCAGCAGATTATATAGAAAGTTAATTTATCGTTTCAATTGGCCAGCAATTTATATGTAAAATTTCGTTTGAATTAACAAGAGTTTATTAGCAAAATTCAATTATTTATTCCAGATGACCAATAATTTATGCGTAAATTAAATTTGCTCTCTCAATTGCCCTGCAGTTTATAAGACAATTTTGTTGGCAATTTGTAAGAAACACTAGATTTATCGTTTCAATTGACTATCAGTTTATGAGAAAAATCAATGGGTCTTTTTGATTTACCAACAGATTATATGCCAAATTTCATTGATTACGTCAATTGACCACCAGATTATATGAAAAGTTAATTTACCGTTTCAATTGGCCAGCAATTTATATAAAATATTTCGTTTCAATTAACTAGTGTTTATCGGCAAAAGTCAATTCATCATTTCAGATGACCAATAATTTATATGTACATTAGATTTAACTTCTCAAATGACCTGCAGTTTATATCAAAGTTTTATTTAAGTATCGATACAATTGACTGGCGGTTTGTAAGAAGCACTAGATTTATCGTTTCAATCGACTATCAGTTTATGATAAGAATCAATTGTTCGTTTTGATTTACCAACAGTTTATATGCCAAATTTCATTGATTACTTCAGTTGACCAGCAGATTATATGCAAAATTTCGTTTGAATTAACAAGAGTTTATGAGCAAAACTCAATCATTCCAGATGACCAATAATTTATAGGTAAATTAGATTTACCTTCTCAATTCACCTGCAGTTTATGTGAAAATTTAATTTAAGTGTCGTGTCAATTGAATATCAGTTTATGAGAAAAATAAATTGGTAATTTTGATTTAGCAATAGTTTATATGCCAAATTTCATTGATAACCAGAAGATTATATGAAACATTAATTTATCATTTCAATTGGCCAGCAAATTATTTGCAAAATTTCCAACAAGAGTTTATCAGCAAAATTCAATTAATCATTCCAGATGACCAATAATGTATACGTAAATTAGGTTTACTTTCTCAATTGACCTGCAGTTTATATTAAAATTTTAGCAATTGACTGGCGGTTTGTAAGAAACACTAGATTTATCGTTTTATTATAAAATGTTAATATCATAACTACAATCGCAAACGAAATCCGGACAGAGTGGTCAAAGTGAACTTGTTTCCTAACAAGTAGCGGCTGGCGGATGCCAATATAGTCGCTATAAAGTACGAAAATATACTTTTTAGCCCCTTAGTCGCTGCATATATCATAGAAGAATTATCTAATTGTCTCGCAGCATCACCTGTGGTATATACAGAAGAACTAAAATATAGAAAAATGCACAAAAAATCGTCATTTTAACGTCCTTCTAAAAATTGCTGGATTCGAGGGGTCAGAGGAGGTGATTGACGAAATTTTGGGTAAATGGCAAAGTGGCGTCCGTATACCGAATGCCACTGTGCCCTGGAGGCAACCTTTACCGCTATTTTTACATTGCGGAGTTCACATAGGACGCTGTATATATATATATATATATATATAGATAGTGCATTTTATATATATATATATATATATATAGGAAAAAATTATCAGGTATGCGGTCTGTAGACTAATAAAACCCTTTTGTTTTTATTTCTCAATATTTCGTCATCAGTTTATGACTTCCTCAGGAGAAACTACAAAGTTAAAAAATATAGACCAATTAAAAACATAAAACACGTAATCCTTAAAATAAACTTACAAAAATTAGAGTCAGTCTGTTACAGATAAAAATAAAACATAGATACATATCATCTAGTTTATATAGACTAGTGCATTATAGCAGGAAGGACAATCTAACTGTAAATCAATAGTAACATTGAACAGAAACTTACAAACGAGAAAAAATTTATAATAATAAATAATACGTTGGACTACTTTTTTGTTATACATCGAAAAACAAACATCGCTACTGACAATGAAGATGAAGAGAAATAAACATATGT
>MU182980.1:188481-205927 GCA_016904865.1 Pissodes strobi | reverse complement strand
ATATATATATATATATATATATATATATACATACGTTTTTGCGCTACTGGTAACGACGTTTTTTCATTAGTTACGACCTGCAAATTGATGACTCTTTTTTAATAAAAATAGGTCACGTGACATCAGATCTAGACTGTTGGCAGTCTAGCTCAGATCATGTACAAGTAACAATTGACAGTTCTTTGACATTATCAGCCATTGTTTGCCGACTTTTTAGTTTGAGTTAGTGTTTTATGGTTTGGTTATACTAAATTTAGAACATGTTAAAATTTGCTTTAAGCTAGTTTTCAGTTTTTCAAAACTATAGACTTTTTTTCTTAGGTTGCAAAACGGAATGCTGCCGATGCTCTTTTAGCCGAACTTGGGTACACTGCTTCCTCTTCCAAGTCTCCTCAACAAAAAAATGACAAAGATGACCAATCTGCTATGCAAAATGACAAGAATCGCAAAGTGACATTTATTGAAGAGAAACATGAAATCCAGGCACCCCAAAACGTCGGTGGCAGTGGTGGTAGACAATTAGTTCCTGGTGTTTTGTTGGTAACTGAGCAGAACGCCTGCTTCTCGAAACTAAAGAATGAAACAATGGAGACTTCAAAGCCTGTGCAGTCTGCGCCTTTAAAAAATCCTCCTCCTGGAGTGCGTTCCAAGGACCAGCTTGTGTATCTAGCACAGCTCATGAATATTCAGGTAATGTTTGAGTATTTAAGACTTGTTAAGCCATCTCTAAATAGTGTTACTCATTGAGAAGTACCTAATTAAAGATTGCTCGGCCGTATTTTAGTATTTTATTTCTGAAGCTTCCTAATTTTTAAAACTGCTTCTGATTTTACTGTCAAATTTTATAATCCATTCTGGAAGTAAAGATAAGTCAGACATTTAAAGATTTTATCATTTTGGAAAAAAGTAATATATTTCAGTGCAATTCTAGTATACCGTTATTTCCTATTCAGCTAGGTAGCTAGGTAGGTACATAATTCCGCTATTTACTGTAAATATGGACTGTAGTTGAAATGGAACATCATAGCAATTTGTATTGTTAAATTGGATAGATTATTTTGTTCCTATTATAACATATATTATCAATTTTTATGACAGGATATGATGATAAATTCGAAATGTAGCCTGTTTTATCACCTGCATCTAAATAAATAGAAACAGCCGATCGTCCCTCTGATAGACCAAACTACCTAAAATATTTTTAGAACCTTCATTTTATCCTGTTGGAACATTTCTGATATTATTTGTGTTTTTATCGGAGTGTTAGACCTAGTCCAAGACAGTTCTAATTTAATGTTATTGATTAATTATGCTAGTAAGTGCATTTGTCTTGTTACTAAAAACGCATTTTCCATTTTCCAACACTTTGCCCATCGCCACTATTCATAAATTAAACTGTTGTAGCTTTTTGCTATATTTTGGATCAGATATAAAATTATCTGATCCAAAATATAGAAAGAAAGCTATTGATAACGCCAACATGCACTACAAATTAATTATTATTCCAAACAAATTATAAATGATATTGTTTAAAAAAGAATGTATAAATTATATAACGTAAATCAAAAACTGAGAAAATCGGAAAAGAACATTATTAATAAATCTTCAAAGCGAAATTAGAAGTTACGATATTACTGTCAGTTGTAAGTAGCATAATCTTTTCAAAACTAATTTCAGCATATTAAAATAAAAAATTCAATGTACCCACGTAGAATGTGAAACTCCCTGTAAAAACTGCATCGGAGTATACATTGGCCATATTAGTCAGTATTTAAAAATAATAGAATATCCGGACATAAGTCTAATAAATGAAATAACACGCAACGCATGAAACTCAACATACATACTTTTGACTTCGAAAGTGTCTTGTGTGACTTGTTTAAATAATATTTTGGGTTTTGGTATTCTTGAGTATAGGTCTAGTTACTAAACTACAATTATGTGTAGTACTTGATGTTCGCTCTCGTGTAGAGCTTTTCAAAAGTTTAATGGTCTGCTCTGGTTTACTACAATGATTTTTTTTCTATTATTTCTAGATGCTAGATTGATTTTTATGGAATTTATATAAACTAATACGAGTATATTCAATTAGGTCCGGTGAAAATAGAGCTCTTATATTAACTTTATGGTCTTCCGAAAAATAATTTTTCTTTGCACTTTGAATTATACATTATATAGACCAAAAAATGTCATGTATTAATTATTACATAGTACTATCGAGTACAAGACAGATATTGCTTGTGGTTACTACCTGCGAAAGAAGAGCCGATACATTAAAAATCTGAAGAAAATGGGACAAAAATTAAACGACAGCGTACCGTGTTACTTGGCTTTTATTTAAGAACACACTAAATATTTTGAATTATATTCTTCAGCCGTAAGCCACCCAACACAAAGAAGGGTCTGTTGAAATTCGATACTTTAACTATATCGTCTATATGCTCTTAGCATAGGCTATAAGACTGAAGGATTTATTAATGTGGAGAAAAATAATAAACACAGTATTAGTTAAGTGTGTGAAAGTTTGAGCCCTTGGTATTTTAATTTTGTCATAAAAGACTATATGGTCAATACTCACACTCAAAATAATATACCAAGTACCTATATAATTAAAAAAAATAAAAAAACTTATAATAAATAATACTTACGTATTATTATGTCATATAATAATAAAAATTAACATTAAAAGCCTTAGTACTTTAGCTTTATAAAAATATAGTATAAAAAAAAGTAAAGATGTCCGCCAACTGGTCACCTGTTGCAACATATTTTATATTAATTACACCCTGTTGTATTTGCTCCCTTATAATGTGATATTTAATATCTGTTTAGTCCTTTTATGTGATGTAGGATTGTTGGCAATGCTGATGCAACCCATATTATCTTCATTTATAGAAATTGGACCTTTTATGTTTATATTTATGGTTTCCATTAAATGTTTAAACCATAGAGATTCTCTAGTGGCTTCAAATACTGCCATATATTCGGCTTCAGTAGACGAGGTGGCCACAGTACTTTGTTTTTTACTATTTCAGGTACTAAATTTGTATTAAAAATTTGAAATAAACACCCCGAAGTATTTTTTCGGTCGTCCTCGCTACCTACCCAATCTGCATCAGCATAACCTAAGAGAATGTTTGAAAAATACCTCTTTTTCTAGGTTAATTTAAGATCTAATGTACCTTTTATGTGTCTTAATATGCGTTTTAGGCATTTCCAGACTTCTTTATTATTTTTAGATTGATATCTACTTAAGTTGTTAATTGCATAACATAAGTCTGGTCGTGTACATCAACTTTGGGGTATTTCTTGCTTGTGCCGGCTACAAGCCTGTGGCACCTTATAAATAAACCCACCCCTACTCTCTGACATTTGAGCTAGGGCCTTGTACGCTCGACGACAACTCGTTCTAGCCTACGTATCGACACACGCAAAATCCATTCAATTTTGATTTTAAATTCACAAACTTTAAGTTTTTCTTTTAATTTGAGATTATTCACTCTTTTGAAGTGAAGCTTTTGCGCCTATTAGAAGAAAAGAAAAAGCGTAACAAATTTTTGGCGCCCAACATAGGGCTGCTGTTTCAATTAAATTAAATTATATTATATTAAAATTATATTATATTAAATTATATTGCTTCCTGTTCTCAGCGTTTTGGAGTTAAACTTTTCTCGTGTTAAAAATTTTCTTAACAATTTGCTATTCAGAATTCAATTATTGAGCTAATGTCGGCTCCTTTCGAACCGCTTTTATTTGCTTGGTAGATAAAATAAACCTGTTCACTTGGTTATTTTCGAAATATCGCTATTTATTTTTTTGACCATTACCTTGCCTTAATCCGATTTTCGCTGTTTACATTTGTACGTTGAGATAATTTTAATATTTCGGAATAACCGTAGAGATCATATACCTTATTACTTGTACTACGGTAACGCTATATTTTATTATCAGTGACTTAATTGATTATTATCTTTAATTGGTGACCATATATATTTATTTGCGATTACTTACCTTATTATCTTATTTCAATTGTCAATAATGATTTATTGGTTATTATCTTTTTATATTGGTTATTATTAATTGATTATTGACAATTTATTTGTTTTGAAATTTATTGGTTACTATTTAACTCATTGGTAAATTTATTGCTATTTAATCACTGTATTTGAGTAACTGATATTTACCTTGGCTTGTTGGTTTTATACTCCGTTTTCCTCCGCGAGGGAACACAGTGTCGTTGGTTGCTGTACGTGTTTCTGTGCGAACGCACAGGTAATAAGCAGAGCAATAATAGCTGCTTATTATTGGCGGATTACGTTGATTGTTCCGAATATCGTTTTGTATTGGTATAGCTGGTCGCTGGCTTTAACTGATTTTGACTTTATTTATATCTGATATATTTTTGGTTGGTATAACTGATTACTACCTTATTTATAGTTCATATTTTCTTTGTTGGTTTTAATTGATTATTTGAACTCGCAAGTACGATGGATTTCAAAATGAGTGTCAGCCACCTTAAAAAGGAAATGTTGATCCATGAATTGATTGTACGAGGTCTGCACGTGGATAAAGATAAAACCGTGGATGAACTTAGGTCCGCGTTGCGCGCCGTATTAAAGTTAGAAAAGGTCGTTGCATTTGGTCTTCCTCCCTACGACCTGAAATTTGCTGACGAGCGAGAGCAGATTCATAAGCATCTGGATGATGCGAAGAACGCTATTAATGCACTTTCTGGCGAGCAGGTCCAGAATAAGTTTCTGTCGATCCAGTCACGATTGGTTCATCTCTTAAATCGTGTTAAGCGAATTCCTGTCTCCGGCTTAACGGATGCAGAGGGGAGTGAGAGAGCTGAATTCTTGGTTGAGGTGTTGCAGCTTTAGATACCCTGGAAAGTACATCAAGGCAGGATCCTGAATTGAGTCGTCACTTTCAGGACTCTACCGAGAATTTAATAGAACATCAGTCCCCCGAAAATGTTGCTCATAGTTCGAGACGGCTTACCAATTTTCCATCTGTGCCACCCATGTCATCTTCGAAAGCACCAAACATTGAAAAGTGTAATCTCAAGTTTACTGGAGATATTAAACAATTATCTGTCCACAATTTTCTGGAGAGGGTTATTGAGCTTCGCAAAGCTCACGGTGTTTCCGATAAGCAACTTTTTGATCTCTTTGCTGGTAAAACCTTGAATTGGTTTAGAGCCAATAAGGACAGATTTAATGACTGGAATGAGTTGTCTGATTTGTTGCGTCATCATTTTCAACCACCTGACTATCGTGCTGGGATATTTAAGGAGATCTTCGAAAGAACACAAGATACTTCAGAGAGCATCGTGGATTATCTGAGCTGCATGCAGGCATTGTTTAGGCGTTATTCAGGCCTATCCGAGGAGACTCAGCTACATATCTTGTGCCGTAACCTGTCACTGTTTTACACTACGCAACTTCCAGTCGTAGGCACTTTGGAAGAACTCGAGGAAGAATGTCTCAAGCTCGAGACCTAGAAGTACAGAGCGGAAAGTTACGTCTCTCCCTCGAGGAAGCGTCAACAGTTTTTTGAGCCAGATTTCGCGTTTGTGGCAGTCGAGAGTTCTCAAAATCGCACAAAATCTCTTTCCATAGCCGATAGGGTTGAACAAGTAAACGAAGTGCCGCACAGTCATCAAGGTGGGTTAACCAAAAACATCACTTGCTGGAATTGTCAGAAAACTGGCCATCTAAATCGGAACTGTCCTAATTTTAGGAAAACGCACTGTTATCGCTGCGGTACGCCTAATCTGGCTGTCAGATCATGTCCGAAGTGTTCGAATGCGGGAAACGATACCCGGAGGAATCATTAGGTCGTGAGATTTCTTCCGGATTTACTACTTTAGCGACCAATACTGTAGATTTTCCAAATAAGATACTTTTAGATTACATTGTCTCTCACGCTCAAGGAGATCAACGTCCTTATTTAAAAATAGATATTTTAGGTTATCCTATGTTAGGTTTATTAGATTCTGGTGCTAGTCGTACTTTGGTAGGATTACCAGGTTATGAAATTCTTTTGAGCTTAGGTCTTAAATTATACAAACAGCAGAGTTCTTGTCCGTTGCAAATGGACAGGTGTGTAACAACATAGGGTATATTCAAACTCCCGTAACATTGTTAAACAAGACTCGCATTAACGATATAGTAGTTTTGCCTGAACTATCCCACAAAATCATATTGGGTATAGATTTTCGGAGGTCCATGGAGATTATCCCTGACTTAAAACAAGATGTTTGGCATTTTTCTGAGCCTACTACTCTCGCTCAGGTTTGTAACGTTCAGAACCTCGAGAGCGGCATTGGATACCTTGGTCAAAGGAAAACTTTCGCAGATGGGTTCAGGTCTCGGTTGCTGTAAAGTGGCTGAGCTCAAAATTATTTTAGAACCAGGAACTCGACCAATCAAGCAATCCAGTGTCTCCATACAAACAAAAGTTTATCGATGAAGAGGTCGAAGAAATGCTGAATTTAGGGGTGATAGAGAGATCCAGTAGCCCGTGGTCAAGGCCTATCTGTTTAGCTTATAAGAAAGACGGGAAAGTTCAATTTTGCATAGACTTTCCAAAGCTCAACACATGTTCGAAGAAGGATGCCTATCCCATTCCTTATATCTCCACCATTTTGGATCGTTTACGAAGCACCAGGTTTATTAGTTCCATCGACATTAAGTCCGCATTTTGGCAGGTACCTCTGAGTGAGTCGTCACGTGAATATACCGCTTTCACAGTACCAGGCAGAGGACTATTTCGGTTCCGCAGGATGCCGTTTGGTTTATCCAATGCGCCAGCGACTTGGCAACGTATTGTTGTCACCATCTTGGGATCTGAACTGGAACCTAACGTCTTGGTCTATTTGGACGACATTGTGATCATTTCTAACTCTTTTCCTGAACATCTAGAACTTAAGTATAGTATTTAATCGTCTTCGTGAAGCTGGTCTTTTCGTGTCCCCTGATAAGTGCAATTTTTGCAAACCCGAATTGCGGTTCTTGGGTTATTTGGTCGATAGCAAGGGCTTGGGGCCAGATCCAGACAAAGTTGAGGCCATTGTCAACATTCCATCGCCTCAGAACATTAACGAGATACGTCGTTTCATCGGCACACCTTCTTGGTATAGACGTTTTGTACCGAACTTTTCGTCGTTACTAGTCCCTATCTTGAATCTGAAAAAGTAAAACACCAAATGGGATTGGACACCGAATTGTCAGAAGTCTTTCACTGCCTTGAAAAAGTGCTTAATAACGGCACCTATCTTAATAGCACCTGATTTTGAGAAGGAGTTTTGTCTGCAAACTGATGCATCATCATATGGTCTTGGAGCAGTTCTAACAGCAGTTTGGCGATAGTGAAAAGGTAATCTGTTACCTATCCAGAGCCGTGATTTGGAACGTCGAGAAATTGAGGCATTACCTAGATCATGTTCACTTTAAGGTCATTACCGACCACGCCTCCCTGTTATGGCACCATAGGTTAAAAGATCCTCAAGGCCGCCTAGCACGTTGGCAGCTGCAACAGTGTGATTTTTAACTCGTCCATCGAAAGGAGAAAGACCATATTGTCCCTGATTTTCTTTCCAGATTAGTGTCTGTTTCTGTTGATTCTGTTAATGCCCTGGATCCACCAACATTCGATCCATCGAACACCAAAGACAAATGGTATCTGAGTATGATGCAGAGGGTGGAGAAATGTCCTGTAAAAGTCCCTGCTTGGCATGTAAACAATTCCATTCTCTATAAGTTTGTGAAACCCGCTCTTCCTGAATTGTCTTCCCCTTCTGATAATTGGAAGATAGTAGTTCCAAAAAATAAGATGAAAGAGATTTTCCAGCGTTGTCACAACATACCAGCAGCTGGACATGTAGGTGTTTTCAAAACTTACGGGAAAATTCGCCAAGACTATTACTGGCCTAAAATGAAGGCATCCTGGTTATCTCCGACTATTTTAGCAAATCTGTTTTCTTATATCCCTGTCGGTGAGCCAGAGCGAAATCCCTGGTGGAGTTTGTTGAGAATTTCTTCCTCCTTTATGGCACGCCCCTGTTTCTCACTTGCGATAATGGTGTCCAAATGAAATCAAAAGAATTCCAGGCTTTATGTAGGAGATATAAAACTCAAATATTCTTTACGGCAAAATATAATCCCCGCGCAAACCCTACAGAACGTCACAACTGGGTTAAAAAACTATGTTGCGTACCTATGTTCGACAGGAAAATCATAGGACTTGTGATGAACATTTGAGTGAAATTGGCTGCGCTATTCGAACTTCGCCGGGTGAAACTACTAGGTACAGTCCTTACTTTATATTGTTTGGCCGAGAGCATAAACTATACGGTCATGACCTTTCGGTCAAATTACCAAACTCTGGTGTAGACTTGAACGTTACAAACCTGAGCGAGAGTAGCAGGCTCAGAAAAATGCCAAACATCTTGTTTTAAGTCAGGGATAATCTCCATGGACTTCCAAAAATCTATACCCAATATGATTTTGTGGGATAGTTCAGGCATAACTACTATATCGATAATGCGCGTCTTGTTACGGGAGTTTGAATATACCCTATGCTGTTATACACCTGTCCATTTGCAACGGACAAGAACTCTGCTGTTTGCATAATTTAAGACCTAAGCTCAAAAGAATTTCATAACCTGGTAATCCTACCAAAGTACGACTAGCACCAGAATCTAATAAACCTAACATAGGATAACCTAAAGTATCTAACTCTGCTGTTTGCATAATTTAAAACCATAAAAAACTCAAGCGGCGTTAGGTCTGGTGAACGCGGAGGCCAATGAATAGAACCATTGCTTCCTATCCATTGATCATTAAAAATAGTATTTAGAAATTGATAGGTACCTCTGTAGATGTGCGGAGGTGCGCCATTCTGCTGTAGATACATATTCTGTCTACTTATTAGGCCAAGTTCATCTAGGAAATGATTCAGAATTTCTGTCATAAATTACGCGTACCTTTCATCGGTTAGGGTAAAAAAAAACGGACCAACAATTCTTTAGATATACTAACTAGCAGAAGGTTTACTCGTGACCAGTAATGTTGATTTTTTTGTTATACATTCCAGAATTGGAAAAATTCTATTTATCCGTCCATAAAATATAACGGAACGCGACAGAAATTTAGGTACCAGTGGCAAGAAACAATTCCTCTCTCTGGATCCCCTACCAAAAGCGCTTGAACTGGTCGGTACTTATAAGGTATAAATTTATATTTTTTTAGGATCATTATACACGGTGCCATAAGACAAATACAATTCAATTCAATTCTTTATTGTCAGGAATAATCCCAATAAAAAGACAATTAATGCACATATAAACAAAACTTGGTAGAACTTACTAGAACCTAAAATATGTATATAAAAAAAATTCAATAAATCAGACACCAATTACACCTAATCTTAGAAATTAGACAGTTGGACAATAAGATGAAAATCACACATATGACATATTTCGGCCACAAGAACCAAATCACATTAAATGCCAATTAAAATTAAAACTACACAGAACAAAAGTAATAAATGAAAAAACACAATCAAAATGGGTTTATAGAGTAAAGACAACTGGCAAATATTTGACTGAACCTACAAATAAGTATATATCAATGCTGCTCTGCAGAGCATTATAGTATGAACAGGCTCGATATATAGGCTCACTTCTGGCAAGTTAAGTGGAGTAATTTTCTAGGTAAAATTTGTGATGTGAGCGTGTGTTCACTACTGGTACAGAAGCAGCATATTGCAATCTAGATTTTATTAAAGAGTTTAACAAAGTGATAAGACTGTCCAAATTCTCATTTGTAGACCTAATGATAAACTCTAGGGTTTTTAATGTTGATTGCACTATATGATCAATGTGGTCATTAAATGAGAGTTTTTTGTCAATCAAGACCCCCTAGGTCTCTGATTGAATCAACACTGGAAAGATCACTGGATTCAATTTGATGGTTAAAGTTTAATTCGTGATTGAGATTCGAGATGGTCATCGATTTGCATTTATTTATGTTAAGATGTAATTTATTATTACTGCACCAAGACGATAGTGAATCAATGCCCTTCTGTAACTCAGTACAATCCTGTATGTTATTGATAATTCTTTTGAGGTCGTCTGCAAACAATAAACAGTGTGACGAGATGTTCTGGGTGATATCATTGCCAAATGTGGCAAAAATCATGGGAGCGAGATTATTTCCCTGAGGGGCTCCGCTGGTCGCATTAAAATCATTGGACTGAAAACCATTGTATTTAACAAAATGGGGCTTGCCACTGAGATAAGAGATAACCTGTTTATCAGGTTATTATGAAAACCAATTTTGAACATTTTTTGAACAATTAAGCCAACTTGTCAAATACCTTCGAGAAATCCGTGTATATGACATCAAGTTGTTTTTTGCATTTATAGCTTGATAGGCTTTATTTAGAAATGTAGTCAAATTAGTTACAGTTTAGCGTTTAGTAAAAAATCCGTGTTCAGCAGGAGTAATTAAGTTTTTAACCTGATGGAAGGGATTATCATTTATACACACCTCAAAGGCCTTAGAAAAGTTGGACAAAATATAAATTGGCCTATAATTTGAGATGCTGTTTATATCCCCACCCTTAAACACTGGACAGATCTTAGTTATTTTCCAGCGGTCAGGAAACATGTTGGTCGGGATGGCCATATTAAATATGTGGTGGAGGGTACCGTGAGACATTGAGCACAGTCACGCAAGATGAAGGAGGGTATTCTATCATGACCAGAGGTATGTGAGATTTTCAGTTTCTTTAGTGCTTTGATGATCTCAGATTCAGTTGCGTGAGTGATAGTGATATTTTGGGAATTGCCAGGCTCATTTAGACCATCCAAGTCAAAGTCAGAAGAAACCTCATAAACACTCCTGAAAAACTCAGCGAAACCATCTACTGTACTTTGTAGAGAATCAAGGGAAGTCTGACCGAGGGTCAATGTTCCCGGAATACGTGTTTTATTGCGTTTTTGTCGAATGTATTTCCAGAAGTGCCTAGGATTGCCCCTGATAGATGATTCAGTATTATTTATGCATGTTTTATATGCAATGTTGATCAACACCTTAACAGTCCGTATTTTATTTGAGTATGCTTGGTAGTCCAAGCTTGAGCCAAACCTTTTGTATCTTTTATGGCGTTAATCCTTCTCATTCAGACTGTTAATAATGTCTCTAGTATACCAGGTGGGGTACTTAACTATAGCCGACTTCACAGCATGTAAGGGGACAGGTTGGTCAAGAGCATTATAAAGTCTATCATAGAAGTGATTAACCGCTATATTAAAATTTTTCTCATTAATTATTATGTTCCAATCAGTGACACTAAGTAGATGATACATTAAGTTGTAATTAGCTTTATTGAAGTTATAGTTTCTACTTGTGTTGGAGCATGGAAAGTCCCCAAACCCAGTATCTGTCCTGAGCCGCATATCAAATGTAACACTAAGAGTGGGGAGGGAGGAACTAGGGGTAGTTACTCCCTAGTTACCTCACACTCAATGTTAGCGATAACATTATCCAATAAGTTTCCCCAAGCGTTTGAGAGAGTATTGAATTGTGTAAAGTCGCTCAGTGCTAAGAAATCATTAAATTGAGTTGTTTTTGCATTTCAGTTGGGGTTGAGTCCCCAATAAAGATAACTTTCTTGTTCTGAGTAGGTTCATATATAGAGAAATATTGAAATAGGCTCTGGTGTGAGTTAGCGGGAGAGTTAGGTGGAATATGAGTAATAAAAATAAATTCAACCGAGTCATTCAAGTAAAACTTACAGCCCAAGACATCAATATCAGGTATAAGTCCCTCTACCAATCAATCATAAGTTTTATTCATTTTTAAGACAGTATATATTTATTAGCTAGTCATTTACTATTCAAAGTGCGTGTTCTCATTTTACGAGATATGTTGCCCTTTCATTTCACTCGCGAACTAAACACCTGCGACTTAGGGGCTGGTGTCGGCCCATCTAATGACTAGCCAGTCAGCAGTCAGGCCAACCTTCATAATTCTATGGGATTATTTCCCTTCAATTAAGTTTCGGGGTGGGTTTGCACATGGGGTTGTATTGAGTAGTTAAGGGGTATTTTAAGGGTGGATCAAGCTAGTATTATTCGCAGGAAAAAATATCAAAAAACCTGCTTATTATTAACACGATACAGACGGCACAAACATGTAACACAAATATATACATTATATGCATTCTATGTACAATTCAGTGACTTATTTGTCAATTCAGGGGTTATGTACAGTGACGGAAATAAAATTTCGTACACTGAGGTTATCATTTAATGTCATTTTTGAATATTTTGGTAAACTGGGCTTTTTACCTTGATCTCACCTTTACACCTTGCGTTTCTTACTTCAGCAATAAAAGTTTATAATTTATAAAATTATTTATTCTAAGAAAGTACTCCTATACAAATGGTAGTTGGGGAGTTGGAAAACTAAAAGGCACTATACAAGACCTCAAAACTAAATGGAAAAATATAGGATCATTGGATAGAATGACTAGAAATTGAAGAAGGAAATTTTCAAAGAAAAATCAGCATAATAATATCCAATAAGATACGACTTCAAAATTAATTATAAAACAGATTATTCAATAAATAAAAACAACATTGTTTTCATATTTTAAAATGGATCCATTTTTTTTTCACTAGGTTTAACCGTCTGTGCAGTGATGCCACCAGCATTTGGGCGTGATGAACATTGTAATTAATCCAGTTTTCTTCAATTTTATTCCACAAATCATGACTGTTGATATATCCTCAAAGTTTTCAATTGGATTGATATCAGGGCTTCTTGAGGGCCAAGGTAACAATGAAACTCTCCTTGCTGTATGGACGGCCGTTATCATACTGGTATATAAAATTTTCTGGTTGAAATATATTGTTTACCGATGGCGACATAACACTTTGAAGGATGTGTATATAAGCTGGAGTGTTAAATCTTCCTCGAATATGGTGACATACTACCTCCAAAAAATCCATACCTTGCGTTAAATATTCCATCGCAAACCCCATTCTTTGCTCTTTATTCATATCGGTCAAAAATGACGTGTTAACAGCTACCCTGTTTCTCACTTGCGAATTTTTCTTTATACGATTTCTTGCCGTTCTTACTGTCCCTGGAAAATTCGTTTGGTTATGTGCATCTACTGATTTCTGAAATGGATTGTTTCGCAAAAAAGTCTATTAGATCATTATCTTGATTTTTGTTTGAATTTTTTTTTATGCCACTTCCAGCCTTTCTATCCCATGATCCTGTATTTTCACACACCTTCTTCGAACAAAGCAATTAATCTCGCATTCTCGAGTTGATTCATGTTCTCAAACTTTGTTAAAATGAAATAATATAATTTTCAAATATGATGACACCGATAACAATTTGTCAAAAAGTGAAGTGTATTTCCAGGTGATCTAGGTATAGAAAAGCCAACATCACATTGGGAAAAAATAAGTGTACGAAATATTATTTCCGTCACTGTACATGTATGCACATAGTAGCATATGGGTGTGTTCATATATGCCCATACATGAAAGGTATAACATACGATTGTTCGCTCCGAACACGTAAATGTTGCCTGGGTGGTGTGGGGGAATAGCACGCACGGTTTGGTGGCTGCGGCGAGAGTGAGATGTCGTTTGCTTGTCTGGTTGGTAGTAAGTTGCATGTTGCGTCGTTTAGGGTGGTCTAAGTTCCTGATAAAAGAGGTCCGGATGTTTATATAACGATCCATGTTTGAGTCTTAGGTCCGCGATCCCTGCGGTCACTTCTGATCTGATGCTGTATTTGAAGAATTTACATGCTGTATCGTTGATATATTGATCAACATACTCGATGTTGGCCATATTATGGAGTTCACTTACTCGGACTCGATCAAGTAACGTTAGGGAGAAAGCAGCTCGCAGGTATCTGTTCTGTATCTGTCATACCGGTGCTCCGTATTGTATCGTCGGTCTTATTATTGATTTGTAAATTGTCAGTTTGTTAGTCGGGCTCAAGTATGATCTCGTTCGTATAAGTTGATTCAAACTTTTGCGGGTAATTATGTTTTTAGCCCTGATTGCCGCGACGTGCTTGGAAAAAAGGAGCTTTCGGCCGAAAACTATCCCTAGGTATTTGACGGGGTCTATCGGCCTAATTGCCGCGTTGCCCACAGTAATAGGCGCCAGGTCTATATGGCGCTTATGTGTCAATATACCTAATTCTGTTTTCGACGCATTTAAGGTTATTTTCCAATCCCTGTAATAAGGGGTTAGAAGGGTGAGATGGTGTTCGAGATTCCGTTTTGCTACCTGCACGTCTGATGACTGTGAGTATATCACCGTGTCATCAGCATACAGGGCAAAGGAATTTGCAGGATGAGACGGGAAGTCAGATATAAAATTACTGAATAGTTGCGGTGACAAAACTGTTCCTTGGGGCACTCCAGACATGATCTGTCTAGGTCCCGAAGTATCGCCATGAATGCTAACCGAAAAGGGGCGATTCGCAAGGTACGACGCAATGAGGGATGCTAGATGAAAAGGCATTCCATGGATAGCAAAAAGCCTATATATCAGCCCATTGTGCCATACCTTGTCGAATGCTTTCTCAATGTCGAGTAGCAACAATGCCGTTGCCTTGGCCTCATTGAAGCCGTTCAGAGCATCCTGTGCGACCTTCGCTGCGAGGTTAGTAGCGCTATGACCGCAGCGAAAGCCGAACTGCTCCGGGGGGTAGAATCCGAAGACTCTCAACGACACTGCTAATCCTCGACATAATGAGCTTCTCGGTTAATTTGCCAGTCCGAGGACGTGCTTATAACGGATTGAACAGACAGGCCACGCCTCCTCCGCGTCGATCGGGCCTATCAAAACGCAGAACATGTCGATCGTAAAATTTTAGTCTAAAGTTCGCATCAATTTTTGTTTCTAGCAAGAAAATTATATGGAAGTTAGGATGATCGTAAATGAAACTTTTATATTCCCCGAGTTTGGAGCGAATGCCATTGCAGTTCCAACACAGAACGTTAATTGGCATTATTGCAATTATATATTATACCCCTCGAAGTCCTCCGAGAAAAACTTCATCGATGCCTGAAGGACCTCGAATTTGTTTCCTCTGCAGGACTCTAAGAGAGAAGCATAATCGTTAAGGGCTCGAATCAGCTCTGCAAAATTAACCAGGCTGTTCACCCGGTTAACTGCGTGCTGTACGCTATTAAAATTAGAAATTATATTATTGGGGTCTATGGTTACAGATTTACATTTGATGAGAATTATTGGCATTAATGTTATGGCTGACCTGGCTACCTGGTACACTTATACCGTCAGAGGGTGCTAAGAATCCTCCGGCTTGACATGATGGAATTACGTATTGGTACATGGAACACCCGAACTCGATATGAAGCAGGAAAGCTGGACAATGCCATAAAAGAAATGAACAGACTAGAATTGGATATTTTGGGTATTAGCGAGACGAGATGGCCAGACAGTGGCACGTGTAAAAAGGGTCAAACAACATTCTACTACTCAGGCAATAACAATCCAGATCACAGGAACGGAGTAGGATTTATCCAGAGTCAACAAATGGATAGATGTGTTAAGAACGTAATAGCACATTCCGATAGGATTATGCTATTGCAACTAGTAACTAGACCTGTTAATGTCAACTTGATACAGATATATGCACCGAGTGCAGAAAGACCGGACGTTGAGGCTAAGAGAGATGCTCGGAGCAACTAAGGGTAACGACTTCAAAGCTAAGGTTGGAAACGGACCTAACCCAGGGATAACGGACTCTTTCGGACTAGGGGAGCGAAACGAGCGTGGAGATATGCTAATTCAGTTTAGTCAGGAACAACAGCTCATCGTCAAAAATACATTCTTTAAACTTCATCCACGACGTCTCTACACGTGGAAATCACCAGGAGACAGAGTGATAGACTACATACTGATAAATCGGAGGTACCAGAACAGTATAAAGGATGTAGTTGCCTATCAAGGTGCGGGCATTGGCTCGGACCACAGCCCCATAATCGCAAAGTTTAACTTCAGACTGAAACTATTAAACAGGAAGAAGATACAGCCAAAACCTAATATACGAAGTTTAACTGAGTCAAACACAAGGGAAAACATGAGAGCCGAACTTCAAAAACTCTGCCTGAAAAACAATCCTGATTGCGAAGACGGTCCTGAAGAAATATGGAAAAGGCTTAAAACCAACATAAATGTGGCCACAAAAAATGTCCTTGGCCCTGGTGAAATAACCCTGGATGACAGAATAAATATTAGACTTAATGGAACTGAGACGATTAGTGAAAAACCAAACTGATATAAAGAGTATAACCGAATCATAAGAAACAAAATAAAAAATGCTAAGGTGAATTGAACTACAAACCAATGTGAAGAAGCTGAAAATCTTCACAGACTCCATGACAGCTTTAATTTCCGTGAAAATCTAAAAGAAAGAACAGGAACTAACAGGAATATACCGCTAACATCAAATGATCAAGGAAGACTTATTGTAAATCAGGAAGAAATTAAACAGACTTGGTTAAAATATGCAACAACCATTTTTCACGATAACCGAGAGGACAACGTGGTAACCTTGCATAATCAAATGAGCGGTCCAACTATCGTTAGGTCCGAAGTGGAGCCAGCTGTAGGACTGTTGAAGAACGGTAAAAGTCCAGGACATGATAACATATATGCTGAAGTGCTAAAACAAGTGGATATACACCATTTAACACGTCTATTTAACAGAATATATGACTCCCACAAACTACCGGAAGATTGGCTTAGATCGACTTTTGTTATCATTCCTAAGAAAAATACCCCCAAACAGTGTGAGGACTTTAGACTTATTAGCCTGATGATCTATGCACTTAAGGCTTTCCTCAGAATAATTCACCGTAGGATACATAACAAATGTGAAGAAATGAGCGGTGAGACGCAGTTCGGTTTCATTAGGGGACTAGGAACAACAGAAGCTTTGGTCTTGCTAAAGCTTCTGGTACAAAAGTGCTATGATCAACAACAGGACGTCTTTCTTTGTTTTATTGATTACCAAAGAGCTTTCGATAATGTCAAACATGATTTACTTCTAGCAAGACTACGAGAAATCGGAATAGATGAGAAGGATATTCAAATCATAAAACAACTATAGTCTGTCTAGAAAGTATCCGGAAAAAAGAAAATACAATTAAAATTTTTCGGTTTAAATTTTTATTACTTGAATTATAAAATTACACCAAATACTTCATCTCATTTACATATACAACCTCCACTTATCTCTACACGCTTCCCTATACGTCCAGATACACCCGAAACTAGGTGATCGTCATAATGTTCGGTTATGGTGGTCCAGGTGTAAAATTGGCCGAATCAAATCTGTGTTACTTTGTGGCATTACTCGTTCCACTTCAA
>MU182980.1:112214-132112 GCA_016904865.1 Pissodes strobi | reverse complement strand
TATATATATATAAATAGTCGGTCAAGACTACCCTTCCCTTTAGTAAAGGCTTCAACTTTGCAGCACTAGCTCCAAAAAGGATACCGATAGAGGATATCATTTCCAACGTAGAAGCGACACTAGACAAGAAACCGGAAGAAGAAGCCGAGCATGTGAGTCAGGAGGTGGTCCGCGTACTAAAAGCAAGCCGACCACCTCGACCAAGTTTATGCCCTTAAAACTCTGAAGAACAACAAGGAAATAACTACTCCCAGCAGATAAAGGAAACGCAACAGTCGTGATGAACACCGATGACTACATGAAGCAAATGGCGGACATTCTTAAGGATAAAACATATAAATAATCCAACTGGGATCCAACTCCCTACCTAGAAAAGACCACCAAAACTAAAATAAAAGCCGCAAATTTAGACCCAGAGATTGAGAAAAAAAAAACATATCACGAGCAAATTCCAGCAGATGTCCAAAACTTTACGGGCTACCCAAGATACACAAACCCGGGGTGCCTCTAAGACCCATCGTAAGTGCAATGAATTCTCCAACACAAAAACTGGAGAGATATGTCGCAAGCATAATGCAGCCAACAACTGAACTTGCGGAATCTTACGTCAACAATTCAGAACACCTTACCAAAATACTCAAAGACATCCATTTAGATGAAAACGATATTCTTGCAAGTTTAGATATCGTCTCACTTTACCCCGGCATACCGATCGCTGAGGCCCTAGAGAAGATCGCCATGAATGAGGATATTCCAGCACATGTTATCGAATTATCGGAACACTGTCTAAAAAACACCTATTTCATGTTTAATAACAAGATCTACCATCAAACTGATGGCGCTCCCATAGGATCATCGCAAATCTCTTCATGACGTATTTGGAAAGAGATGCCCTACGAAACGCGGCCTTCAAACCCATGCTATGGAAACGCTACGTAGGTGACATCTTCATTATATGGTCCCACGGTAGAGAACAGTTGGACAATTTCCTGGTCAATCTAAACCAAATTCACGGCAGAATTAAGTTCACACTAGAAGTAGAAAAGAATGAGGAGCTACCTTTCCTAGACCTCCACATCACCAGAACGTCGGACAAAACCCTAGATTATATCGTCTATAGTAAACCCACCCATACCACCAGATATCTAAATGCCCAATCCCATCACCACCCTTCACAAATCCAGTCCGTGGCAAATATATTGATATCTCGGTCCTATCGCCTAACAAAACCTACACAAAGGCAACAAGAAATAAAACTCACAACAAACGCCCTTAAACAAAATAACTACTCTGGAAACAACATTAGGAAGGCAATTAATCAACAAAAACAAACAAAGAAGAAACCAGAAAGCAACGAAGAACATAGCATGCAAAGAGCCATACTTCCATAATATATAAAGGTATTCACTGACAAAGTCGGCACAATCCTAAGGAAGCATCCAAGCCAACTTACAAGCCACAGCGAGCCTTAGCCCAAGTACTCGGAAATTCAAAGCACAAAGTAAAGTTTGAGAACCAAGGATTGTACAGCATACCTTGCAGGGACTGTCAAAAATCATACATAGGGCAGACAAATAGACGAATTTCAACTAGAATCCAGCACCACAACAGCATCAGACTACAGCAGCGCTCTTCCAACACCACTTATCAACAGGACACTCTCGATTTCAACAATCGAAAAGAGCGGACAGCTCAATAAGCGAGACGACGCTCTCAACATCCCAAAAATTTGGAAATATTTTCTTAAGATTCAACAAAAAATCACCTCGGCTCCACTCAACAAACCAACCAGAATATTATCGAACCAACGGAGGCGGAGCCTATGCCACGATACAATCTGCGCAGATGCCAGTCTATAAAAGCAGACGCACACGGATCCCAGCATCAGTTCGAGCCCAGAAGCAGAGGCAGCAACACTTGATAATGCCAAATGCGATTTTGGCGAAACGTCGTAAAGATGAAGAAGTTCGGATTGACACCCGAAATATTATTGATATTACAATGTGTCCAAAAAAGTATGCAACATATGAGAAACTTCTTTATTATTGGTTTCGCAGAAAATTTTAATCTTGAAAAAGATGGTGCTTGCCCTAAAACAATAAATACATTTTCAGATTTTATGTACTGCTTTTAGTGTGGGAGCAAATGCCATATTTCCCGGAATTGCATCAAGGATAGAGTACCTTAACTTATAAAGATACAGCAAAATCTTATAAGGAAGAGTTCTTCCAAATTTAAAAAATAATCTAAATATGAAATTTGAGTAAGACTTTTAATTTCTTTTTTTTCTCTCGATTTTTTCTTAAACGTTACGCTTCTGATGAATATTTTGTTCTCTTGTCATGAGTATACTTGCTTTCAAAATTTATTTAAGATAGAAATTAATCACATAGTTGCATAATGTTTCAGTTTTTCCAGAGATAAAAGCCAGTTTAGGTATCAGTGTGTTGCAAACATATTTAAACACTACCTCTAGACTAGGGTTTCCAATTTTCGGCATCGGGATTCCGTTTTGGGATCCCGGGATAAGAAACTAGATCCCGGGAATCCGGGATTAACCCCAATATTTTTTTTATATCTAACACTAGCAATAAAAGTAATAAAAATGCCGAAATACGGCAAACAAAAGAACGTTTTTGTACAAAAATAAAAAATATTTTTTTTACAATTAAGAAGTAAAAAACAGTGAAGATAGTGTTATTAAAATGTGCAATTAGATTAATTTTTAAATATCTACGTTTTGCTTCGTAAAAATAAAATATGCCGTTAGAAACACCAACGCGTCTGAAGCGTGATCTAAGTTTGTTCGCAAATGAGACCGCTGAAGAAAATGCATGCTCTTTCGGCTTCCACACTCGTAGGTGGTACTGTCAGTAATATTACATATGTAAATTACCGGGGTAAAGGTAAAATAACACGCGGATAAAGAAAAAAGGAGTAAAGCAGATCAATATTTTATCATTTAAAACATCGAGATTTTCGAGATCCCGATTTTTTAATCCCGTGATTTTCGGGACGAAGAATCTTCCTGGATCCCGGATTGGAAGCTCTACTCTAGACAATAATCCGCGGGATTATCTTTTGACGGTACATGTCGCCACGAATGAACACGGGTATTTACAAAGGTTTTTACTAAATTTGGAGAGGTTTTCAGAACCAAGTACTACAGTTGAATCACACCATAACACGCAATCATCAACTTTAAACATGATTGACGAAATAACCTTTTGTAAAAGGCGAGATAGAACCAGCGCGCCACAAAGTTCTAATCTAGGTAATGTTTCGGGTTTGAGCGGGGCCACTTTTCCCTTTGCGCAAAACATACTTACTTGTACTTCCCCATTTTTATTGACAGATCGGACATAAATACAGCCACCACAAGCGGACTCTGCAAATCCATGTAATTTTACTTTAACCGGTTCTTTACACAAAACATGTCTAGATATTCGCAACTGATTAAGGATTGGAAGTTGATCACGAAATTCTACCCAAGCTGTATAAAGGTGCATAGGAGCTGCCTCATCCCAAGTAATTTTTTCTAACCACAACCGTTGAAGCAACTGGGGCAGTACCTGCTAGAATAGTACGTTTAGTCATGGGAAGGTGCCTTGAAGAAATATTTATATTGTACGTTAAACTATCAGTGTGATAGTGCCAAATTAACCGTAACGTTTTCGCGTTCTCGTTTTCTCCAAAACTGACAATATTATTTGATACTTCAGCCCCTTCCACGTAGGTACTTTAAAATACCCTTTTCGTTTGAATAAAACTTGCGCAAATTAAAACATCCTGTATTTAGTACTTGGTATATGTCATGATTTTATATATCTCAAAATTTATTTTTTCATATTGTGAAGCAAGTTCCATTAAACAACGAATCGCAAGAAATGACGCTGCACTTGTGCCGTACGTAACTGTTTGTAATTCGTAAGTTTCTAGGTGTTGATCCGTATTTTCACGCCACAGGATTCTTTGTGATGATCTTTGATTAGGTTCAACGAGGATTTGCCTATACATTTTGACAATATCCGCAGCAACCACATACTTATGCTGCCCAAATCGTAATAAAATTGAAATCAGATCGCTTTGTAGAGTTGGACCTACCATTTGAAGTTCATTAATTCTTACACACGATGACGATTTCATAGAACAGTTAAATACAATGCTGTTTAGTTGTCAAAGAATGTTAACGATATACGCCATGGTGTGGCATGTAGTACGACTAGTACGAGCGTTCGGGTTGAATTTCATGTTGTACCTTTTTCATGTGACCTAATTCCGCGTATACATTTATAAATTCTATGTACCTACTGCGATTTTAGCTCGGGATTTTTTTCAAATTTTCTTTCCAGAGAAGAAGAATGTTTTTTAGCTGTTTCGAATGAATCACCGAGTACTTCAGAAGAAAGTTTAAGCGGAATCTGTACCATGAAGCCAAGCCGTTAACCGCTTAGTGTTTTTTTATTGAACGGTTTTCACATGCTATCTCTTCTTCTGACTGAACTGGGCAGATACAGTTTCGTCCGCCCGTCTGACTCAATGGTCAAATGTGAAAAACTCTTTACCTGAATATGCACACTTTCGTCCGGTACCAATTTTCGATAACATACATTTTCGTCCGCCCCGATGCAGGTAGTTTGAAATATATTACTAGGTACTTATAATAAAACACGTAGGTACATCAAGTTGGCAAATAAATTTTTTTACCTCAACTATAATCCTAAAAACTATAATAATGAGAGGTTAACTTTACATATTGTAACATAGAAATTTGCATATTATTAAATTTTACAATATTTTCTTGTATAAAATTTTCTCTTTTTTGTGTCTTATTGCTTAGACGTTTGGAACAATTTATACTCTGCATCTGTATGTATATTTCGCATTGATAAAGTTTAAGTGTTTCAAAAAATACAAATATGTTTGGATGGCTAAAATTAAAACATTTATTTAAATGTGAATGTAATGACTCGCACGCATTTGTAGTTTTTTGGCTGAAAGCTGATTTCGCGGCCCATATCTCAGGTGGAAATAGTGAACTGTCATCTATATAATTTTCTACCAGATAGTCGGCAAATTTTACCAACTGCTGATTGTCGGGTCTCATTTCATTTATTTCAAATGCAAAGCATTCTCCCACACTTTCTGGATCTGTAAAGAAATATTAATTAGAAAACATAGCAAACATAACATAGCACAATAATATTTACCTAAGAAAAGAAGACCAAAACAATATCCAATCCATTTTCCTAGTTCGGTTCTCTCCCTGTAGTCTCTTGCTAATCCTAGAGCTTGTATTCTTCTCCACCAAGCTTGACTGAGATGAAACCGACAGCCTATAATTTTCACATTATTCCAAACTTGAGTAATCGCCTTATGGATTGATGTTTCAAAATCTATCACCACTTCCTCTGGTTGAAACAGCAAGTTAAACTCTACATTTATTTAAAATATATGTGAAACAATTTCCATATGAGTTTGTCGACTTATCTTTTAACAGGCAAAATACAAGGGGAGTGTAATATCCATTGTGGCATCCGTGAATAGTAAACACCTGAAGAAAATGCTTTGGTGCATATTTGAACGTTCCATCCATGAAAATGCGAGTACACGCGCACAATCGTTTCATATTGGTTTCGCATGAAAATATTACTATATTCGACACAGAATTATTGACTAATAAAAAATCTTCTCCCCTGTTCGTCATAATCGGCATGATCTTATCTAGAGCATGGTGTAAATCAGCACAAGACTTGGGCAGCGTAGGAAACTTTTTCTTCTTATACCATAAACACTTCTTTTCACAGAATGTAAATCTTCCACTGTTAAACAGTCGTTCTGATTGTCTTTCAAAACAGACAAGTATTCTTTTTGGTTGGAGTCCTATATCCTCTGACGCTTTGCCGAAACTGTAACGAAGTGTTTTTGTAACTCACATGCACTTAATTCCGCATGACAATGTGTCAGGTTACACTTTGATATCACTAATTCTTCGACAACAGTATATAAATTCGCCTTATATCTTGGAATTCTGCATCTCCACTTCACTTCACCACTTAACAGGTTATCCGCGTAATTAAATTTAAAATTATTTACAATTAAACACACTTTTCCGCGTTTAGAAACGCTCTTTTGAAGCTTTACACTTTCCATGTCTGTTTATCGTTCGGTAAATAAAAATTAAATGCAACCCTCAAGTACCAGATCGACACTATGTTAATTACCCACCCCATCAGCCTAAACAGGGCATAATATTTTTTATGGCATGACCGCAATTCAAATTACGGTCAATTTTACCTGCTTTACCCTCGGACGAAAGTGTATATTTGATATTTAAGACACCGGACGAAAGTGCATCACATAATTTATGCAAAAAGGGATAGCGGACGAAACTGTAGATTCCCACTGAACTAACTTGGAAGGAAACCCTTCCTCGATTTCCCAAAAACGTGTTACCTGATCTTGTATATCTCTATTTTTACAAAATTACAATGTACTTAACGAATTTAACAACGGTTTAGATTATCACTATTTGCTTCACAGAGTCTCGATATTACCCACCCAAATTTAGTTTTTTGTGTTTATTTTTACCAAGAGATATCCGTCCGACACAGTTAACGACCAAAATATTTCTGCCCCAATAAATATGTCGATTTGACTAGGTTTACTGTATGAGGGATCCGACAACTTTATGAAAGAAAGAAAGAAAGAAAGAAGCATTTATTTGACATCGAATACAAAAAATATGTTTGATGCAAGTCACAATCAGCCCTTCCAAAAGAGCAAAAAAAAGACAGATAAAAACTTTAAAATCCTTAAAGCTAATTACTGTTAACCTAAAACTAACAATTACAATTATCATAAGAAACATACAAATATAAGAGACATACAAATAGAAATAAAATGCTCCAAATTAATTAAGTCATAGCTGGCGCCTCCATATAATCATTAACCGAATAAAAGCAGTTTTTGAGTAAAAACGTCTTTATTTTGCACTTAAAGGCGGTCTGCGACAACAACCGAACGCTGCTGCCGAGCCTGTTGTAAAATCGTAAGTCCAATGAATTTGTTAAGCGATGTCTATTCAATAGCAAAGTGCTTCCCGATCGTGTATTATAACTATGGTTTTGCGAAAGTGTAGGAATATTACTGGAAATACGGTGAATTTCCAACAATACCTGATAAAGATAAATGCACGGAAGTGGCATGATGCGATATTTTAGGAAAAGCGGTCTACAAGATACTCTGGGTCCAACTCCCTCCATGGTTCTTATAGCCCTCTTCTGGACTCTAAATGCTTTAATCGCCTGCGATGATCCACCCCATACAACTGTGCCATAGCTCAGTATACTATGAAGATTGGCAAAATAAATGGTAAGTAGAATGCCAGCCGAAAACGTTTTTTTTAGTTGTCTTAAGAGAAAGATTTGCTTGCTTAATCTGTTACATAGATCTTCAATATGATCCCCCCACTTAAGGCCCTTATCAATAGTTATACCCAATAATTTCACACACTCACTCTCACTATGACAATTAGAGAAAGAAAAGTTAATACTTTGTGTTTTATCACAATTCAATTTTAATGAATTTGAAGAGAACCATTCTTCTGCCATTTGGAAAGCTTGGTCTTTACTCACTACCATCTGGTCAAGAGTTTTTGCCGATATTAATAAAGTGGAGTCATCGGCATATAAAACACTTCTGTTGGGTAACAGATTAATACTAAAATCATTCATATAAATAATGAATAGAAGTGGCCCCAGTATTGAGCCCTGGGGAACTCCATTGGTAATAATTTTTTCGGACGATCTTTCACCGCCCACATAAACAATTTGTTTCCTACCTTCCAGGTAAGACCTGATAAGAGAAAGGGTTGGGCCGTTTATACCCAAATACTCCAACTTGTCGATAAGGATGCCGTGAGAGACGCAATCAAACGCCTTGCTGAGGTCGCACAGAACCGCTGTTCGCAGCTCACCGCAATCAAGACCCTCAACCACGCATCTCACAACCTCCAAAACAGCCTGAATAGTGGATCGGCCCTGTATGAAACCATACTGACTTTTCACCAAAATCTCGAATTTCATTAGATAAGACATGAGCCGGTTTTTTAATATAGCTTCAATTACTTTTCCAAATAGAGGGATAATCGATATCGGACGATAATTACTAATATTTTCTCGATCACCTTTTTTAAAAGTTGGTATTACCTTACAAATTTTGAATGAGTCTGAGAAAACGCCCTCCAAAAACACCTATTTATTAAAATTGTTAAGAGCGGAGCAATAACAGGCGAACATGAATTAAGCATTTTTGTGTTTACATTGTAAATATCAAAGCAGTTTGAATTCTTTAAACCATTTATAGCATCGTACACATCAATCTCCGATACAGGCACCAAAAAGAAGGAGAATGATGGGCGGTGCATTTTGTTTAAAAATGCGTAGTGATCATTTTTGTTGGTTGTCAGTGAACTTAGTATTGTACTAGAAATTGTACAAAAGTAATTATTAAAAGTTTCCGACGTAATCTTACATTCATTATGCGTCTTTGTTTTATTACACTCGTTTTTAATTAGATCCCATGAGACTTTTGATTTGTTACTAGAATTTTTTATGTACTCATTAAAGGCAGATGCTTTAGCTGCGTCTAATGATCGTCGATAGAAACATTTATAGTTTTTATAAGACGAATAGTCTAAAGGAGATTTGGTTGAGTCGGCTATCATTTTTAATTTTGAAAGATTATTTCTCTGACTGCGTAGTTCATCATTGAACCAATTTACTCTTAAGCGATTTACTAGAACGAGCTATACTTTTAAATGGAAAATGTTTTTCGATTAAGTCACTAAATATTTCTATCATACAATCTGCCAAAAACTCTATATTTATACTTGTGTCATTAAAAATATTCCAATTTACCAATTTAAGAGAAGAATTAAACTTTTTAAAATTTTTTGCTGACATGTTTCGAAGTTTGATATCCGACGATGAGACCACTTGATTTTCATTAAGTAGTTCAATATACATTCCATAATGGTCAGACAGGCAGGGATCAACTGTCGCAACAACGAATCCCACAGGTTCTAAATTAGTCATTATGTTGTCAATACAACTTTGTGATTCTGAAGTTACTCTAGTATAGTCAGATATAGTAGTTATTATGCCATAAGAACTAATTAAGTTACATAGTTCAGTGAGATCTCGGTTAGGGCGTGGCATTCTAAAATTAATATTAAAATCGCCCAGAATTATTATATTATTAGAGATGATAGCTAGATAGTTCAAAATTTCTTCAAAATATTCGAGAAATCTGTCAAAGTTGCCAAGGCAAGATCTATACAGACACACCACCACCACGTTTGATTCCTCCATCAATATTCCACAGAACTCGGCTTCCACCTCACGACAAAACTCGGATAAATTTAAAGGCCGGACAGCAATATCCCCCCGAACAAATATGGAGGTGCCCCCGTGAATAGTATTGTGCCTGCAAAAATAGTTTACCAAATTATAATTCAAAATACTAATATGATTCAAAGAAAATTCATCCGCCCAATGTTCACTAAAACAAAGGACATCATAAACATTACTTTCCAAAAACAATGACAATTGATTTAATTTATTACATAAAGACTGTATATTTAAATGAAAAAATGTAGTTGACTTCTTTTTAGGTAATATCGTTTTATCTTGTTCCGTATCTCCTAGTCCTGAGAGAGTGGAATCACATCTTTCTGAAAATTTTTATTGTAAAATCTGAAACGTTGTACGGCAATTCCTTCAGGCCAAATGGTCGTATCATAAACTTTTTTCACATCCTTCATTGGAAGTGATATTTTAAAAGACATAGTGTTATCCTTTTTATTCCAAATAGTACAGGCAAAATCAATATCTGGAGCCATAGACTTCAAATGACCATCAACCGTCGTCGAGGGATGAAATCTGTAGGCGTGAAGATACCCTAGCTTTGGTACAGTTTTGATAGACTGACCAGGATTCTTACCAGTACCAATTAAAGGTTTTGATTTTTGTACAACCCTGGACCTTACGTTTCCATCCAGTTTAGTGTAGGTCAATGCACTGTCCAATGCGTTGCTCACCTGACTGTTTGTAAACACATATTTTGCTGGTGGTCATGATACAATAACAGGGAGACATGGCTGGTGGTTGTTTACCTACACTTTGTTTTTGTTCCTCCGTCAGAATGGGCTCCACGTGCTTCTTTTGTTTGGGAGGGGACTCAGTAGGTTTACTAGATTTCTGTAATACCGGCTGTGGTTGATTTTGCGCCTCGGGACCGTTTTTATGAGAATTACTATTATTTGAAAATGGTTTGTTGTGATTTGAAATACTACTTTGTGATCTTAAAAGATAGTTTATTTCTCCTAAATCATCAATTCTTGCCCCCAATTGCGTTATTAGTTTATTTAATGTCTTCAACTCACGGTTTTTGCCTTCAATTTCAGCCTTCCTGTAAACACAAGCAGCCGACTGACATTCAGACTGATTTATTTAGTCTATTTAGCTTAGCGGTTAAAACGTCAACATCACTCGGCGCCATCATTCAATGCTATGTGTGCTGGTATATTTAATTCTTGGGTATTTACATGTACTTTTGGCAGATATCCTGTTATATTAGGAATAGGTAATAACAGACTTACTAGTTTTATACAATTATACATATACATAATAATTCAACATTATAATCTCATAACAATAGACTATGCAACATAAAAAAGAAAAAAAGGCTGAACAAGTGTTTCGCTTATAGAGGTTATAACAAACATTTTTATATTTTCGCAGGGATGTGGACAAATTGCAAGATATTACAATTATCGTTAAAACGCTATTGCATTCTGGACATGGGGCTGTTAAGTCCATAGTTTGTTCTATGAAACGGACAACGAAAAAGAGACACTTCTAGTGTTATATGTATGACTTGCAGCATTAAAATTAAGTAATTTAAGGGGGTTTGGAGCATCAATCAGACCATTTACCAATTTGTAGACAAAAACCAGCTCCTGTTGATATCCACGACCCTCCATTGATTGTAAGTTTAAAAGACTACATCTTTCGGTGTACTCCAAGTTGAAAATATCTATATCTAGCTTAAATGCATAAGATTAAAAAAAAATTGTTGGACTCTCTCTATAGATTTATTATGTGTCGCATAATGTGGCGACCAAACGATCGATCCGTATTCCACGCAACGCCTTACAAAAGTCAAAAATAATGCTCTAATTATTTATGGAGAGAAATCTTTACTTTGGCGTAGAATAAATCCCAGCTGTTTAAAGGCTTTGTCAACTATTGCGTTAATGTCGGCTTTAAGATTCAACTCCGTATCAAGAATTACCCCTAGGTCTTTCACCTGGTGTGTTAACTCATTGCCGTTCAAATCATAGATAAAGCGACTGAGGTTTTTGCTTTTAGAAAATGTAATAACAGAGCGTTTTGAAGGATTTAGATGTAGTCCGTTTATGCGTGACCACTCTGTTAGTGTGTATATCCATCTGAAGTGCTTGTGAGTCTTGGATAGAATTTATTGCTCGGTAGACCTTCAAGTCGTCAGCAAATGACAAGTGAGGGGATGTGAGACCGTTACTTAGGTCGTTTGTAAAAAGTAAAAATGGCCATGGTCCACAGTGGGATCCCTGTGTTACTCCTGAAGGAACTTCAAATGGGACAGATAAATAATTATTTATCCTAACGCATTGGTATCTATTTCTTAAAAAACAACATTAAACCAAGATAGAGCAGGGTCTCGAATTCGCATGTTTCATTTTAGTAAATAACATGTCATGACCTGGTCAAAGGCTTTTGAGTAGTCTGTGTAAATACTATCTGGTTGGACGCCCCTCTCCATAGTCTTATTTAGATCATCAAGATATTTTACAAGGTTGATCATTGTTGATCTACCGGGGCGAAAACCGTGTTGATTTTCGACTAACATCCTATTACAAACAGATGATAGGTGAACGGATACTGACTTGTCCAAAAGCTTTGGCATAGCAGATTGCAAACTAACATGATTCTCTATGTCTTGTCTATCCCCGGACTTAAAAATCGGTTGAATGTAGCTATACTTCCAAAAGGATGGAAACACTCCTTGGTTAAGCGGCAACCTAAAAAGTTTAAGGACTGGAATGGAAAGAGTGAAAGCACATTTTTTTATTATAAATGGTGGCACTACGTCTGGACCAGAGGAGAAAGAAGAAGGCAGGTTTGAGATCTCTGAAAAAACGTTGGACAGCATCAGATCGATGGTATTCATATGAATAACTTCCTGGACACCGTTGGGTGAGGTCAAAATATTTTCGTTGGAGTAAAAAGGATGCAAATAGATTACACGAGTCTTGACCATTTGAGCTTGTATTTTCGCCCAAGTACATAACATCTGGAAAGTCGTTATTTCTTTTTAAATTATTTACATGTTTCCAAAACACTTGAGGTCTTTCTTGGAGCTCATTTTCAATTTTTTGGATATATGTTCGATAGCAATTTTGATGTAATTCCTTACATTGGGTTCGAAGGTCAGAAAAACGAAAATAATGATAAGAACTATTTGTTTGCTTAAATCGTGTATGTGCTCTTTTCTTTTCTAAGATCAGTTCCTTAAGTTCGGGAGAGAACCAGCAAGGAAAGTTGCTTGTTTTAAATATTTTTATAGGAATAAATGCATTAAAAGCCTCGTATACTTGGTTATAGAATTGGTCAACCGATTCGTTTACGCTCGTTGTGTTGATAACAGTCTCCCAGTCCAGTGAAGCAAAGAAATCGTTTAAAGCAATTATATTAGCATTACGGAAGTCGTAATACTGTACATCATATTTAAGGGTTTTACAGTTATCAAAAGGTATATCTGTACAGTATGAAATGTGATGAAAGTCATCCACCTATCAGTTTATCATATGCAGATGTTACATTAACATCTGAGAAACTCGGAAAAAATAGATCTAAAAATGACCCCGCAGGGAGCTTATGGAAAAGTGGTTCCGGTCAAATTGGCTGAAATTTTGATATGATGTTGTTTTCGAGTTCCCTATCAAAAGTTATCATTGCACCAACGAAATCGTTCGAGCGGTTTTCGAGATATTGGCTGCCAAATCCCATTTTGGGGTATGCGGTAAAATAATAAGGTTTAGTATTGAGAGGATACCACAAATTATAAATGCAGCTTTGTTGTCACTTATATGTTACGAAATGACCATAATTATACTTAAAATATTGAACACATATACTAGGAACATCAAAAAAACACATTCACATTATACAGGGTGTGACAAAAATGAAGCAAAATACTAATAGCTATCTTTTCCGTCAAATAATTATTATTAATAGTACCGGTACAAATGATATTAACTAGACTATATCTAAAAATGTCGTATATAAACTAGGTAAGTCAAAAAAGTAATTTTTAACGCACAGGGTGCGTCAAAAAAGTTGCAACAACGCTACCAATAGAAAATATTCCTATTTCCTCTCAACGATGTTTTTATTAATACTATACTTCACGAAAATAAATTAAAAAACCAAATGTGAAATACGTACCAGGGAAAACAAAAAAAAAATATTGTTAATATACAAGGTGAAAGGAGAAGTAACACTTTTCTGTTAGACCGCCTTTAGCGCGCTATAGGAGTATATCGATCAGTATTATTCTTCTCAACTTATTAAGCAAATATTTCTTGGAACGATTTAGGGAATTCTGTAAAAAAATATTTGATTATAAAAACGGCTATACGGTAAATAGAAAAAGAATAACCAGAGTAGCTTTATTTTAAAACAATTCTTACCGTTATAGAATAATTTGAATATTGACATTATGTCTTCTGTTACCAGCATCCAAAACCGTTTCTAATAAGGTTGTAGCTGGATATTTTACAGTGGCTTCGTATCGTGACTCGTGAGTAAGCCAGATACCACAAAACTGGCGCCACATGGACACACGTTCCTAGTGTCCTTGCATCAGAATTACAAGTAGAGTAGTATCCTCGAATTGCATCTTCTTGGTATTCAATGAACAATTGATGTTTAATCGCATTATGGTGGCGCGAGTAAATGCGATTTAATGTTACGAAATGATAATGTATACTTAATTTTCACGTCAAAAATGCGCAAATAAAAATAATTTTCTTTTACTCAGACCGTTGTTGCCAGGCCTGCAATATGTAAACAGACTCTATGTCATTAAAAACTTGCTTCTTTATGCAAGAGCTCAGAAAAGCAAAATACCTGTAATAGTTACTGGAATCAGATTGATGAAAATAGTTTTTCTAATGAAGAATTCCAGTACATGTGTGCAATAACCAAAGAGCAGTTTGAAGATTTGTTTCAATATTGCGATCATATACTTACACCTAGAGGTAACTTTACTGTTAACAGAAACGATTTACGGGTCTTTCTCACCAAGTTAAAGCAAGGACTTTCTGATGAATTTATTAAAATTATTTTTAATTATCCTACGTGACAAATTGTTAGTTGGAATATAGGCAAAGTACGGTAATCCTTATTACAAAGATTTGTACCTCAAAATATAGGCCTAAACGCAATTACGAGGCAGCAGTATATAGAAAGACATGTTACCGACTTTGCTAATGAGCTATATAATACAGTCCCAATCGAAAGAAAAGCTATCGCTTATATAAATGGTACTTATTGTGCTATTCCAAAAAGTAGCAACTTTCAAGTACTACGGCAGTCATTCTGAACTCATAAAGGGTACCACTTGTTAAAACCGGCCTTAATTGTTGCCCCAAATGGCTATAATTTAACTATGCAAGGGCCATACTTTTCAGATTCCCGCAACAATTATGCTTCAATGCTCAGGAATTCGGAACTGGTTTCAACAAAACGACATTTTTGTTGTCGATCGAGGTTACCGCGATGCCATACCATTTTTACAAGAATTGGGTATTGAGTGTAGAATACCTTGCCAACTAAGACCCGGAGAGCAAGAACTTAGTCAGAGGCAGCGAATGCTGCCCGTTTAGTAACTAAAACTCGATGGATTGTGGAAGCTAGGAATGGACATATTCAAACAATTTTCAAATTTTTCTCAGAAACGATACCAATCTCCCATATTACCACAGGATCTGTGGTGCTATTATCAACAAATATCGGGAACCTATAGCTATGCAAGGAGCCACAATACAATTAGCTCGTTAGATATTGGCAAGGTCAAGAGAAATAAACAACCTCCAAATAAGAGTCGAACAAGAAAATCTTCGATATAGAAATGCCAGATGGAGACGTTTAGATCAAAATCACGTCCCTGCGTTTCCCCGTCTTCATATGATTTATCTAAGGGGCATTACTATAGGCATATATCAGCTTAATCTTGCTCCTTCCTACATTCAAGATACAACACAGAGGATAACGAACTTCAAATAGATACATTCATGGATAATCAAAACATAATTAGGTTGCGCATTTACTCGCGCCACCGCAATGCGATTAAACATCATTTGTTCATTGAATACCAAGAAGATGCAATTCGAGGATACTACTGTACTTGTAAACCTGGTACAAGGAAACTAGGAACGTGTGCCCATGTTGCGTCAGTTTTGTGGTATCTGGGTTACTCGCGATACGAAGCGACAGTAAAATATCCAGCTACAACCTTATTAGTAACGGTTTTGGATGCTGGTAACAGAAGTCATAATGCCAATATTCAAATTATTCTATTACGGTATGAATTGTTTTAAAATAAAACTACTCTGGTTATTATTTTTCTATTTACCGTATTTTTTACAGAATGCCGTAAATGTTTCCAAGAAATATTTGCATAATAAGTTGTAAAGAATAATACTGATCGATATACTCCTATAGCGCGCTAAAGACGGTCTAACAGAAAAGTGTTAGTTTTCCTTTCAACTTGTATATTATCAATAATTTTTTGTTTCCCTGACACGTATTTGATATTTTTTTTTAATTTATTTTCGTGAAGTATAGTATCAATAAAAAATTCGTTGAGAGGAAGTAGGTATATTTCTATTGGTAGTGTTGTTGCAAAATTTGACGCACCCTGTATGTTAAAAATTACTTTTTTGACTTACCTAGCATATATACGACATTTTTAGATATATTCTAGTTAATATCATTTGTCCCGGTACTAATAATAATAATTATTTGACGGAAAAGATAGCTATTAGTATTTTGCTTAATTTTTGTCACACCCTGTACAATGTGAATGACTTTTTTGATGTCCCTAGTTTATGTGTTCAATATTTTAAGCATAATTATGGTCATTTCGTAACATATGTGACAACAAAACTTCATTTACAATTTGTGGTATCCTCTCAATACTAAGCCTTATTATTTTACCGCATACCCCAAAATGGGATTTGGCAGCCAATATCTCGAAAACCGCTCGAACGATTTCGTTGGTGCAATGATAACTTTTGATCGGGAACTCGAAAACAACATCATATCAAAATTTCAGCCAATTTGACCGGAACAACTTTTCCATAAGCTCCCTGCGGGGTCCTTTACCATGCATGGAGAGTCAGGTAAGCAATCGACCAGCAATCCAGGGTTTATACAGAGTGCATCAGGCATTGTAATCGCCAGTCAAAATAAACTTTTAATCTAGGTATCGCTCAACAATACTCTCCACCGTATCACTATGTGAAACATAAAGAGAGGTATCTGACTTTGGAGGAATGTAACATGATCCAAACATACATTTACTGTTTAAAGATTGGACACATACGAATAGTTGTTCAACCAACTCACAACTTACAGAAATAGCTCTAGATTTTAATGTTTTTCTTACGCATAGCATGACTCCTCCACCACATAACTTTTTGCTTGTTTTACTGTTTCTATGAAGTCTTAAGTATATATGTTAAAATCACACACACCCATCTCGTTGCTATTATTATCACTGTACAGCCAAGTTTCAACAAATATCACAACATCATAATTGCACAAATTGAGGGCATGTCCTATGTCTAGAATTTTTGTTCTTATGCCGCCAAGGTTTTGAAAATAGCAGCTTAATCGTTTTTTGGTTCGGAACCCTGATTCTTAGGTTGAACTGTGGTAATGATTGGTACACCCAGCTTGTATCGGATGACCAGGTTTGCTTCACCAGAGGCGTTTCTTAAATTCAGTTCGTCTCTTAGCTTATTATATTAGTTTCTTTGCAATTTGGTTAAATCTGGTCCCAGACCAAAACCGGTGTCCTTTAATCTATGTTTGTTTCTTAGACATGACCGTACAAGGTCTTTATTGGGCAAAATCACCTTGACTTGACGAACTTTATTGGTGGTTTGCTTGCCAATTCTAATAACCTTGGTAGATTCTGGGGTGACTCCAATGGTTTTTTAGTACCTCTGTTACGTTTGAGGTGTCATGGTTTATTCTAGACTGCTTATCTGTTGAGCTGCTTTCTAGGATGTTGTATAACATCACATTGGATTCTCTATCATTTCTATCTTGCATCTCTGTTAAAATATTAACTTGACTTTCTGTACCGTTAGAATTTTTGTCGCCTGCACTTTGATGCAAAGATTCCACGATAACATCACATTTGTAATATAATGTACATTTGATAATGTTTGATTTAAACCAGACACCTTCATATTTATTTCCTTCTCGTTTAAAGTTGGATTGTGATCCCGAATCTAATAGTACACAGATAGTGTGTAGTTGATTATTATTATCCAAAACTCTTACTAATGCTGTACTAAGAAGAACTTGAGCTACACTGTATGAAGTTCCGCACATTGTACCGTTTGCTTGCAAATTTTGTATATCGCCATTGGCTGATACGTGATTTTCCGTATTATTTGATACGTTCGATTTATGCTGAGATTGCACCTGTACCGGAAGATTATTATTGTTGTCCTCATTAGGACTCCTTTCTATGTGTAATAATTTATTATGTTTCAAGGAACAAAAGTTACAAGGATACCCTCTACATACCTTGCTGGGATGACCGTACTTTAAACAGTTAATACATAACTTTAATTCGATCATGTACATTTAAACTCAAAAATTTTTGACAATTTGAAAGAAAGTGTGATTGTTTACAGATTGAACAATTTGGCAACGCTGCAAAAATCCCTTTGGGCCTGAAGAATCTTTCTTTTTGTTATCATGTACCCCAGAATGATTTATTTTTAAAGTTTCTAATAAATCGGCTTTATTATTTAAGAAGATTTTCATATCGTCGAGAGTCTGAGAACTTTTGCTTACATTTTCATTGTTTTTGTACTCTTCCCACTCGCGCGATGTGTTGTTATCCAGTTTTGTACTCATAAGATCAATAATTAGCGTATCTGCAGAAGGCTCCCCAACTTGTTCAAGACATCTCAAATGCTTGGAAACTTTGTCCATTATGGACCTTATACTATTGGATGACACTCTTTAAATGTAATCTAAATTAAAGAGTGATTTTACATGATTCCGAACTAAAATACGCGAGTTATTGTATCTATCTGTCTAGCAAAAGATTCCAAGCAATGTCATAGTTGTCCGAAGAAAATTCCAACGATTGTATGACCAAAGCCGCTGCCCTAGTCAGCCTGCCTCTCAAATAGTGAAACTTTTGTATCTTACTCAGAACCGTACTTGAATGAATCATCGATTCAAAGGTCTTCCGATACTCTAACCAAATTTCAAAATTGCCATCAAACTTAGGTATTCTATAGGGGGAAGCCTAAAATTAAAGTTGTCGCGCGGTATAGTCTGTACATTTTCCTTTGAATGATTTGAAGAATTCTGAGACCCTAAAGAATAGTGACTACTATTATTTTGTTTAAACTGTTTTAAATATTGTTCGCTTTTAGCAATCAAGCAATAATATTGCGTGCCAAACGCCGTACGTTCTGTCAAATCTACGTCTGTACCTCCCAAATCGCTCTCAATTTCCGTTTCAATGTCTTCAAACTCTACTAAAAGAACTACATCCAAATGACGTGTTCTGGTTTGAAGCTGTTGATAGTCAAAATCTGTGACATTTGTCCTGCAACTTAGCCTCCAAACCATCCAAAAACTTTCCATATATTGTTAACTTACTTTTGGTTGAAGCTCTCTTTCGTATAAGCTCTGGTTTTGCCATTTTAGAGAAATATAGAAGTTAGTTGGACAAAATGCTCGTACAAATAGAAATTCCGTAGAAAATCTGTACTTATAAAAAACATTGTTTTAGCAAAATTAGCAATATTTTTGGGAACGTTTATCCGTATCTTACTTTACTTTAAATAAAGTACAAATTGCTACCCTACCTCACACATGCAAAGCCAGCATTAAAAAGTACGATGGAAAATTTTAGGACAAGGCAACCAAGCCAATAATACGGATAAACTAGGAACGACTCACCCCGTACAACTGTCTTGTTTCAGCAACGCTGGTACTCTTGTCTCACAACTCAATTTTTTTTTATACTTAAGTAGGTATATGTACTGTAATGTTTTTTCCTTGGTTTGTGCCTAAATTGATGTTGTGGCGGTCGGCCAGGGTACCCAATTTCATAAAAGAAATATCTTTATATTTCTAATGGGGCGAAAGGTTCATTTTAAATTAAATTAAATCGACAAAAGTAAATAGGGAAGGGTCCTTTACTCTTGGACTATCATTCCAATAATCCGCAGTAAATGCAAAATCCAGTAGAATCGGGTTTACGCGCGGACTATTTTCCACCTAAGTTCAGCATGCATGCAGGTTCCCCCGAAAATATTGCTCTAAAAAGAACCTCTGGTCAAGGCGGGTCTAATCTTCCGTCCAGCGAATTAAAACAAAAGGAAAGACAAGAATGCCTATTAAGGAATTTTTGGACCTTGAACACGCGTGCGCACTAAAAGCAAAAGATAGGTATGGAAAAATACTGGAAGGTAACCGACCCATGTTTTCGCCGAAATGAGAGCAAAGTTGCGCAATATCACGCGT
>MU182980.1:86345-111814 GCA_016904865.1 Pissodes strobi | reverse complement strand
TCGCATCTGAATGAAGGATATTTGTCTGGGTATTCTTCCACTTTTTTTATTAAATCTCTATACCACTTATCTAGTGTGAGATTAGTTAACTTTAAAACAGAAACATTTTCCAGACTTCGGGAAAGAGCATCTGCGACAGTATTGCAAGATCCTTTCCTATGAACAATATTAAAAGAATACTGAGAGAGTTTAACAATCCATCTGGCAATACGTGGTGAAGGGTTTTTCATACTGTTAAGCCAAACGAATGATCTGTGTGAACCGTAAAGTGAGTGCCTTTGATATAATGACGAAATTTTTCAATACCAAAAAGCACTGCCAGAAGCTCTTTTTCTGTAGTGCTATATTTTCGCTGGCACTTATTTAGAGTTCTGCTGGAATAGGCAATAGGATGCTCTAGACCATCCTCTTCTTGATATAGGACGCTACCAACCCCCGTATCAGATGCATCACACATTAATATAAAAGGTTTAGAATAATCTCGGCTAGCTAGCACAGGAGCTGTTGTTAAACAGGTTTTAATTTTTTTAAAAGCATCATCTGCCTCAGGGCTCCATACTATTGGCTGTCCTTTTTTTCTCCCCTTTAATAAATCACTTATCGGACTACACAGAGTCGAAAAATTATTTAAAAATCTTCTATAATAGCCAATCATACCAATGAGTCTCCGAATTTGAGTAGTATTTTTAGGCACGGGATAGTCTAGAATTGCAGAAACTTTATCAGGGTCTGTCCGAAGACCATTTTCATCGACAACATAGCCCAAAAATTTGAGAAGGCCTACAAAACTGACATTTTTCAAAATTAATGGTTAAGTTCGCGTTCTTAAGGCGATCACAAAGTTTTCGCAAAACTTCACAGTGAGTTTGGAAGTCAGGAGTACAAATTCTTATGATAAAAATTTTGCGTCTCGAACTCTAGTTATAATTGAGTCAATCAACGGAATAGGATATGCTGAAGGAATGCTAACTTCATTTAGTTTTCTTGCATCTGAACATACTCGAAAAGAGCCGTCTGATTTTTTTACAAGCCACATAGGCGAACACCATGGAGAGTTCGATGGTTCTATAATGCCTAGTTTTAACATTTTATCTATTTCCTCATTAAGACACTTTTGCATTGTAAACGATAAAGGATATTGTCTCTGCTTAATTGGTTTAGAAGTTCCATTGGGTATGCTTCAACAAGCTAGTTAAACCGAGTTTGTCGGAAGGACCTATTGTCTTAAATAGCTCAACAACTTGAGACAACTGTAAGCTTTGCTCTGATGTGAGCTTCTCAGCACACAGTAATTTATTAACTACACATACTGAACTAAAATTTGTTCTATAAGATAATTTTTTAAAGTTAACTTCGATACCAAATTCTTTCAGAAAGTCTATTCCTAAAATCAAATTATGCTTCAAAGAAGGAATAACTAATACCTTTATAGGACGTGTTATCTTATGTAATGTCACTGGAACCCATACATAACCCAATACATTTTGTGACTGGCCATCAGCCGTAGCAATATGAATAGATAAGTCATTAGATAACGATAAATTTAGAGATTTTAAAATAGGTAAGCCATCCGAGCCTATAATGGAAGCACAACTGCCACTATCAATTAAAGCCAAAAAATCATGTCTATATATTTTCACGTTAAGGTAAGGTCGATCATCAAAATCTTTTTTAATATACAGGGGGTTAACGGAACTATCTTTAGGTACGATACTAAAATTCTCAGGCATACAGTTATACTGTAACGGCGATAAATCATGAGGCATTAAATTAGAAGTTTTATTCGTTAAGGTAGAGCTATTTGTAAAGATATTTTGATTATCGTGAGGGCCCTTGTGGTTAATTAAATTGTCTATAATTTTTGCATCAGTCTTATTTGTTTTCGAAGATAAATAGAAAGCTTTTAGAACCCTCAAACATTGATGCCAATCATAAAGGTTTACTTTTGGTTTTGTGGTTTTTCTTTCTGGTTTTGAGATGTATTTTGTTTTTGATTGTTGGCAGGGAATCTTCCGCTGCCAGAAGCTACCCCGTTTTTTGAACACTTCAAACATTTATCTTTTATTACACCCCTTAATCCACACCCGAAACAAAATATATTTCTTTTTTCCCGACATTCGCTATATCTATGCCCCTTTTCGCGGCAATTCCAACACTGAATTGTAGATAAAGACATCACGTTACTTGTTCCAGAAAAATATAGTAGACTAATATCTGGTTCCATAAATGTCCGTCTAAAAGAGGGTGGTTTATACTGAGCAGTTATATGCATAGAATTTTCAAGCTTTTTACAGAGTTGTGTTAACTGTAAAATAGTATCTATTTCATAAAGGGCAAGAGCTCTCACATAATCAGGTAACAGATTTTCCCGAATCACCTCAACAATTTCTTCCTCACCCGGAACATTGTTTAAACGATTAAATAAGCCTTCTATTGAAGAAATAAAAATAGAAACTGACTCTTTGGGATCTTGTTTTCGGGATTTAATTTCATCTAATAAATTTCGATCATATTGATCTCTTAAAAACGTCTCCTTTAGCTTTTTTACCAGGTCCTCCCAATCAACAAAACGGTTTTTAATATGGTTATTATGCCACCAAGTCCATGCTTGGGAATCGAACAAATCTCCCGCCGAAGCGAAGAGTTCATCTGTCGAGCAGTTTCTAGAGACTCGAAAAGTCTCCACTTTTTCAAGAAAAGCCATAATGGATCCTTCTCCCGTAAATTTTTTAAGACCCCATTTATAAACGGGTACTGAAGCTACATTATATGAAGCTTGATTGAAGTTTGGGAGTGCTGGAGCCAAAGCTACAGGAGTTGAAGTTAACGGTGACACTTTCTGGTCTAATTCGCCTTCTAAAGTTAAAACTTGAACATTTAGATCATTTTTTGCAGACACCTCCACGTCAGATTCGGTGTTCATCCTTGATATTCGACCAGAAACATGCCACAATCTAGTCACTATATTTTTATATTTACTATCCGCTTTATGTCCGGAAAAATCATCAATTTTAGCCTCTAAATTATCCAGAGAGGTAGTGATCTCTTCTTGATCTTCATTAAAATCAAAAGGATTTCTTATTTGCACAAAACTTCTATTTGAACTTTCCTGAGAAAGCAAACCCCTCAAAATTTTTCTCTTATCATCCGTAGTACCCTTCGGAGTAACATCCCTAATTAAAATTTCATATTCTAATTCATGGGCATGTAAGGCATTAATTTGTAAAGTCATTTTAATGAAAGAAAAAAAATCCAAATAAAAAAAGGTATTAAGAAAACCAAGAATTCGATAAGACAGAAATAATACGATAAAATCTCGCTAAGATAAATGCGATAAAGCTATGTAAAAATGTACTAAGCAAGGTAGAAAGTTCGATACGATAAAAATAAATAACCAATTTTTTAGTCCAAATTCAATAAAATTTAAGTCACCAAAAATATTCAACAGATAATTAGCAAAGAGGGATATTCAATTTAAGAAAATCTCTGATTTTGCACCAAACCAACTACAACACTCGAGCCCCACGTTGGGCGCCAATTTGTTATGAAATAAGGCAATTTGTTATAAGAAAAAGGTTAATTAGTTATTTGTTAAGATAAAATTTCAATTGCCTTATTATAATTACTAGAATTCAAATAAAAAGCCAAATTGTTACAGTAAACTATAATTGCACTTTTCTTTAAATTATTACTTTAATTTACTGAAAAGATAAATTGAAAGATACTCAGGGGGTATGGGTAAGAAGCATGCTTGTTTTAATTATTTTTTTTTTCAAGTGCTGTAGTGATTAGAAGCGCAAGATAAAAGATTAGAAATTTCAAAAAAACAATCTTTATTCTATTTCCTTCTAACAAAAGTAAGTGAATTCTGTTGAACTATCTTGGTGACATCTACACTTTAATCACCTTGTGGTTCCTCCGAGCTTCCTGGAGAGGGCTACTGGAATTTGCTGTAGTCCCTAGGATCTGTCCTGGTAGGCCGAGTGCGTGTGGACTCAGTAGCATGAAAAAAAAAACCAGTACAAGGCAGTTAAAGAGTTCACCAAGAATGTTGTTACAACCCTGTTTCAATCTGGCGGAGAGCGTCGCTTGTCTTAAGGTGCGTACAGACCTGACGCGACGCGCGCGCGACACGCACGCGACAAGCCGACAACGCGCCTGCTACGCGAACGCGACGCGCACGGTTTTCTCGCGCGCCTGCTGTGAGCCATGTAGATAGACGCGCGCGCCACGCGACTAAGTTCTATTGCACTTCTTTACTGATTCTCGCGCGATTGCTACGCTCCTACTACTACCCGTCCACACTGCGCCTCGCTATTTCTTTGATCTGCCGTCGAAAAACCGACAGCAGACTGGTAGCGACGCGCCTCGGACAGGCGGCGCTAGCGCCGCGTCCACACTTAGGAATTTGGACTGTCGCGTGCGTGTCGCGCGCGCGTCGCGTCAGGTCTGTACGCACCTTTAGCTTAGTTTTTTTAATACAGAAATTGACAGGAGAGAACTAGAAATAATTCTTCTCAATAACAATGCTGAAAAATGCCAAAACACGCTGAAGGAGAAATTTAATTTAAATTGATTAAATATGCCTCCGCCAATTTTCACAGAATTGTTTAGACTGTAGACAATAATTGTGTTTTTAAATCAAACAGTGAACAGATTACAAATAATAAACAAAATGAATAGCTATTTAAGCTGAAAAATATCGTAATGAACAATATTTCAATAAAAAACAATTACAATAATCAGGTAAGAACAAAAATGAAATCAATAACTTTAAACAGGTAATCAGAATTTAATTATTGCCTGAAAACTACTTTTCAACTCAAACATCAATTCAGTTCTAAAACAAAGGTAATGACAATCATTCAATTCAATTATTGCCTGAAAGCTATTTTCTAACTCAAAAATCAGTTTAATTCAAAGATAAAGGTAATGACAAATTTAAATCGAAATAAAGAAACAGAGCTATTAAGATCTTGTACCCACCACGGTCGAGAAGGCTTGAGAAGGCGCTCTTTAAATATCTGACGTGACGATAAAATATTTACATAGGTTAAATAATAACTAACTAAGCTTGAATCCAACAGATAACGGTACTAGAGAAAATTAGACTCAGTGTCCTACACTCTCAACAGTTTTAGTTATTAATTTCTAAAAATTGCTACCTCTAACTAGAACCTAGATATGAGCCCTATAGGCCAATTTGATCGATTCCGTAGTTGGGTTGCTGAACTAAATCCGAAATTTAATAACCCCTGCTTTTGTAGGATCAAGTCCCTTTTTTTCTCCCTCTTATCAAAGAGCCTTAAGCCCAAAAAAAACTATCTCACATGCCCTACAAGCACAAACATACACACGGCAAACGGCAACGTGGTATGCGAAACGATAGTAGCCAAATATCAGAAATTCACAAGCTTAGCAGCTTTATTCTGCTTACAGACTTTACGATAAAGGAAACTAGAAATAAGATCAGATATCGCAAAACAAATAAAAATAAAATAAATCAAGCCCTACCTTCTCACAACCTCCCACACTGGTACCCGGTACAAGACAACTTTTAAAATCGAGTCTTACCTTCCACCAGAATCACATCTCGAAAAAAAAAATTTCACTGACACGCAGTCGTCACAAATATTTCAATTTTTTTTTTCACCGTACGAAGTACGAAGCGACCGATCTTTAACCATAAAATCTGAACTGGATATTTGAAATTATTTATCAATTTTAAATAATATATTCCACTGCTGTATTTACGTAGATTCAACCCATAATATTAATGTTCATTTTATATTAACTAGATAATTATTATCGACTGATATATTTAAAAGACCAAATTAGTTTTAAATGAACTTGATGGGCAACATAAAAATTCATTTATCAATATTTTCGTACTATTTAATGCGGAATTTCCACACTGTTGCTACCAGGTCGGTTCAGACAGTAATTCAAAATAGGTTGAAGATGAAAATTTATTATTTCAAATTAAAAACAAATACAAGCAAACTCGGAAAAACCTGATGTTACGGAAATGTTAAAATTACCGTAACACATGTTAGATAATTTAGTGCAAACACATTTACTGGACTATTGCATATTTGTCCGGAACATTTAGAACATAACACTCGTTCAAAAGACAACTTCGATGTATGATAGGGTCAACACAAATACTAGTCTGAATAATCTATTTTATAGGGGCTTAAAGGCAGTATAATGATTTACGTGACAATATGAAAAGTACGCAAGATTTGAATCAATTTAGATATTTATGTAAATCATATATCTATTAAGGAAAGCATTGCTAGTTTTACAGAAAACTAAATTACTCATTAATCGCACTGTTTATATGGTTTTGCATTTTTAAAGAGTTGAATATATATTTTATATTAAACTTAGTGTAAGTTAAATAATAAATGATAAGCTATGTTCTTTGTTATTTTTTACTAGCCAATGTGCTAATAATAAAGATTATTATCATTATTAAGTGCCTATTTACTTTTCTGTTTCCTTTAGATTAAAGTTTTGAAAAACAAACTGAGACATAGAGGCAGTTTATTTAATGGGTTTTCCTATTTTATTATCATCATCTACTTTTAATGTTTGTTAACGAGGAAAAACATATAACATAATATATACTATATTTTAGGGTAAGAATGTAGGTATTATTCTTTTTTAGAATAACAGTAATTATAATACTAACCTTTTTAAATAAAGACCTGCCTAGGTTAATAAATATCCTTTTAAAATCATTTAAAATAGCATTACAATAACGAGATTCTTCATGGATAATTCTAGTTAATTAGTATATTATACTAATTAAAACATAGAAGTCATACAGGGGTGTTAACAAATGTGTAAAACAAATTTTAAAGCAAATCAGTTTTATGTAGTAGGAATTAAAGTTGCATTTTTAATTCACGAAAAGTACTGTAATGGTCAAAATTTTTAAAAAATATATTAACCCTCCGGTCATCGGGTGGCTGATGCGTACCACATTCGGTCGAGTGGGGTCTGTGAGGACCATAATTAAAGTAACAAAAATTTATACAATTTTTTTTTATGTCAATATCCTATTAAAATATTAATTTCTAGACCACATTTAATATAAAATACAAAATATTGTCTTATTAAAACTAGTTTTTCTATATGTTGGTCAGGGCTAAAAAAATGCCTTATTTATTCATTTTTTTTAAATGAGTGAAAAAAAAAATTGAAAATCAAATCCTACACATTTTTAATATATATGTTACAGGAAACTCAAACACACAAATTTTACTAACACAAGGGGATTAAATAGGCGGTGATACAAACTGGAGTGGTTCAATCTTGGACCACCGTTTCCTCAAAACAATCGCGACAACAAACTGTTACGTAATCTAAACACAGAAGAAAACTTTGCAAGAAAATCTGGTTTTTCGTCTTTTGCAATATTTTTAATTAACTCTTTAGCCAGGCTGTGGTTCTGATACATCCTCCCGAAGAGTACCTGTAAGCCTCATAACTGAGCCTCTTACGGTCTTTGGTAAATGCTTGTCGATCTCTCTTTTTTCATATTGTCTTGCAAAAGCTCCATTGAAAAATTCTTCTGAAACAGCCTGCGACTTAGAATATTCGCCAACCGGGTCTCTAGAAATGAGATGGCACTTCAGTTGAAAAGAATAAATCGATCAAGATTTGTTACAAATTCCATCGGGTGTGGTCTGTCAGGACAGAATACTGCATGGCGACTACTTAGATATTAAAATATCATTTATAATAGGAATTTCAATTGCTTTTAATGCCCTCGAAAGGTACTGTAATCGTGAAAATTTTAAAAAATGTATTAAAAAAATATGAAAGGTTTTCATTTCACCGTGGACTCACAGACCACACCCGATGATCGGAGGGTTAATAAAATTATCAAAGATTTTCATTTCACCATGCACTCACAGACAGACAAAATTTGTTCGGTTCCGGCCAGTGTTGCCGATTGTCACATAATTATCAGATTTTAACATAATTTTGCCAAATTTTAAGATTACATAATTATATGGCGAATCAGAAGGGATATATTTTGCTTGTCCGGCCATTTTCAGGTTTTAACATAATTTACTACTTTTTTTACATTCATTTTTTAAATGTTTTTTTTAGGTTTTCACATCATCATGCGCTGCTCAATCAGATATTCAAATGGCTTTGCCTTCTACTGAATTCCAAAATCCAGATCTGACTTCAGCTGCAACAAGTTTTTCGTCACCAACTCCTTCTAAGAGAATAAAATTGGAAAAATGTAGGTTCGAGTTTTTAAAGTATTAAATATTTGTTTCTATTCACTAATTCCCAAAACATGTCTTGACATTCTATTAGATTTGAACAGTGTTTATTTTATGAAGTACAATAACTCAAATAGGTACCTACATATATATACTGAAGTCTTTAGTCAAACACAACCAAAATTTTAGTGATACAAATAATTTAAAATTAAATATAAGTAAATGATCTGATCAAAATAAATAATTTAAGTAAAAACAAATTAAGCACACTTATGTTAACTAATAACTTTTTAGGGGAAAAAAATGTTCTTTATAAATAGTAAGCAATGCATTGAAAGAAGCTCTAAAACAAAGCAAGTAGGTGTATTTATTTAATTTCCCAGTTGACCTGTGATATCTCTGCGATATCCTAAGTTGAGCTTATTCATAGAACCGAGTTTTATCACAATGTTTTATAGCTTATCTGCAACTGATCCCATTTTTCGTTGCAGAGCCACAATGTAACTTTGTTTTTGTGTTTGGGTTAAAACCGGGTGACACCTGTGTTATCAGAGAGTTAGAACCAACTTTATCTCTTCGTTAGCAGGAATATAACCCATTGGAATTCTCGGGATATATTTGGCATATAACATGGTATAGGGAAGTTTTATCAGAGCTCTTGCCCAGGGTCATCTTTGTTTCGTCATAGTTTCATCTCTGAAGCGAAGCACTCGTTCGTCGTTAATTTCTAGTCTCTAGACGTGGAAAATGAATCCAATTAATACCCTTCACGAGGCTACGAAGCTCTCGCCTGCCCATTGCAGCATTGTCGTTGTCGCCATTTTTTTGTATCTTGATCTTGTTGACGTTTACGATTTATGAATGTCGCAACGCGGGTGTAATATTTTTGAATAATAGTAATAATTATTATTCACATATTTGTTGTAGTGTAGTTAAGTGATTGCTGATTTATCGGCGGGAATAAACAAGTGACAAATTTATTATTGTTCTGCACATTAGTAGGTATACTGTGTAAAATTATTGGTAGTGATAGCATAGCATCAGATTGGATACGACAAGGAAAGCAACGCTTACAAAGGAATATTACCAACGGAATTGTAGAATAAAGATACATTAAATAATGGTATTATATTATATTTTCAATAAAAGCTTTACAAACTAGGTACCTATTCTTGATTCTTATTTTAATGTCCTTTTAGTCCAAATTTTAAGAATGTTTTGTGCTTATAATAGTGGGTTTTTAAAAATACTTCTTGTAACAACCACAGATTTTAAAAAATCCAAGGCAAAAAAATATAGGTAAGTTAATATTTTTCAGGTCAACTTGTGATAGTGCTTTAAGAGATGTGGCATTTTGACAGATTTTTAGAAAATCTTAATGTTCATTGGAATCGTCTATAATATCTCATAAAAGATAGGCATAAGATAGTTTTCACATACATAAAAATCACATTGGATTATTATTTAGGATACAAAATAAGGGCATTATGTAAAAATTTATTGGAATACCACATAATATATACAGGAACAGGGCGGTTTCAAGTTCGAACTTAATCATTGGGATATTAGAATCTGTAAGAGATAGGAAGATGATTAAATTGGGGCAAAATTTCGCATTTTCATTCCTAACATAATGCTGTTTAGAAAATTTGAAAATATCGAGTAGTTCCGGAGACATCTGGGAAAAGAAAATTTTACAAAATCGTTTTATTTTTTTCTTGGACTTATTTAAAAACGGATTTTAAAATAATTATACATTTTGATTGCCACCTTTTCCACTCTATCCAATGGTGGTATTTCCAGTAAAAATCTAACGAAGAACCACGTAGTCTCCACGTTTATAAAGTACTCTTGATCTTACTGGGGCACTCTGTACAGGGTATCCCAAATTCCAGGGTGACCATTGGGATCCCGGAAACCGTAAGGGATACTAAAATGTTTTAATTATGGCAAAGTTGCGCATTTTGGTACTCAATAAAATGCCGTGCAGAAATTGAAGAAATTCCGAATACTTTCGGAGATTTTACAAAATGGTCGTTATTAAATTTATGAACCGCCGTTTCATCTCTTATTTTTTCAAATAACGGCATTTTATTGAGTACCAAAATATGCAACGTTAATTTAAACATTTTCGTATTTCTCACAGTTTCCGTGATCCTAATGGTCGCCCTCGAATTTGGTATTTTAACGGATGTCATTGTTATAAAATTGATACATATTAAATACATTGTTTGTGATAAAATATATCTGTTTAAGTGACGATTCCTCTCCGTTACAATATATATTGCCAACATAGAACATGCTATGCGTCTGCTTTAGCGTAGAGATGTATATAACGCAGCGCTTTCAGAGCGCCTGCTTTATAACTGTTATGGGTGTGCTATACAGCTTGCGATGAACCAGAGATATCTCTTGAGGCGGACATTGGATTGTTACTGGACTACACATTGACGCTCCTGGTGATATAGCTGCGATTTACGAAAGATCGGCTGTTTTATCTCTGAAATATCTTTAACTTATGTAATGGTCAACTGGGTTGGAAATAGGTACCTTATTAACTTATTTCGATTAGTTTATCTATTTATGGCTTACACCTTTCCAAAAAAATATTATTTTTGATTCACTCTAATTGCTGGGTTCAGAATCGATATAGAGATATTAACTTCAAATTTGGTACACTTTTTCAAGGTCATAAAAAGGCGCGAATGTAATATTTTGAAAAAAAACTCGGGTTGAAGGGGGTGTGAGGAAATTTTGAGACATCGTTGAATTCTGAAGAATGTCAATAGTCTAAAAGATACATTTCCTTACTCTTTATTTAGATCTGAAATGAAGCAAGATATACATTTTGAGAAAATTTCATGGGATCTCATGAGAAATTTCGATCTTTGCAGCAAACTTCTTGTCGACTGTATTCTATCAGCTCTGATTCTATATAATTTGAGGGTGATTGAATGATACTAATGATGGTAAATATTTTTTTGCTATAAGATATTTGATTCATTTTATTATAAACCTTAGTTGTAAGTTTAAGATTAGTATAGGTAGATTTAATAGACATCTGTAGGTGCTGTTATTATATATTTATTCCTTAGCTCATTTTTAGACAACAGAAACGATAATTGGAGCATAGGCCGGCGCTAATTGCAAAAAATGCCAGATAAAAAACCAAATTAATCAATTGCCTATCATCTAATTATGCTTTTTTTAAGTCGTCACGCCGCCATAAATGTTAGGCAACCACTTTATGACTATATATCCAGATACTAAAAATGAGATCTGAAAAATAAAAACTCAATGAATGTATTTCACTTCATCAAATATATGTATGATATTAGATAACCATGTTTTATTTCACAAATGCAATCCTAAATAATAATAATCCAATGCATTTAGGCGATACAAATTGTATCATGACATTAAGGCGACCGCAAAAAAAATCTTAATGCTTTACTGTACAAGCACGAGATGGCAGCACGTCTGCATGAAAACAGTGTTATAACACGCTAGATCCTTTACAGGCGTAGCCGACTATATCAAAATCGGCCTCTCCTATTGGTCGATCCGCATAACCCTCCGCTCGCTTCGGGGGCTCAAGAAAAGGAAACTAACCAGGTGCTATCCCAATCTAACCCAAGACATACCCAAAATCAAGAAAAAAATCTGTTTAGAAACATAATCTTAAAAAAATAATTAAAAAAAGCAACTGGATTCGAACCCGTGTTTTCCAGGTGAGACCCAACGATCTAAACCTCTACCCCCACGAGAGCTCTTGCGAGAAATTGATTGCATCACGAAGACATTGTAATACGAGATGGATCGACCAATAGGAGAGGCCGATTTTGATATAGTCGGCTACGCCTGTAAAGGATCTTTAAATGCTTATAACACGTTAAATGGCGCTTTCCGGTCTAAATAGGTTAATAGTCTCTGGCTTAATGTACAGTTAAAAAAAAATCCAATACCTGATATTGAAAATGATTTTGTTCCATAAATAAGTACATATAGCCATTCACAATTTATGTATTTAGTATTTAGTTATACTGGTATTTAAAATACAGACAGACATTTACCGGCATGAAATTTTCGGGCGTGATCCCGTAAAGTTGAGGAACTTTTAAAGTTTTTCCTGCACGATTTACACACATTGACGTTAGTGTTCTCATTCATATTATTTTTAGGAATTTGTTTAACACCACTCTCAAATAACTATATAAACCTAGGCCAGGACCACCTACAAACATGGGAGACCGAAAGCTGGAAAAAACGCTACAATGGCTAAAATAACGTAATAACTGTTCATTATAAGTAAAACTAATAATTACAATAATTTTGGCGGGAATGCAGGCGCCCGTTATATCCGAATGCACTAGAAAGTCAACGCCAATCGCCATGTCAACCCAAGGAAGGCAGGCAGGGAGGGATGGATGGCCGGATCGAAGGAGGTTCGGTACTGTCTCTAGAGTCTAGTTTGTGACTGTATATTTTCATATTTCATATTTCTTTATTCATACTTAAGCCATACAATATATGGATGTACAAGTTAAAGTCCTATATACTAAGTACATTGCATAACATTAAATTATAAAAAAACACCACTAGATTTACACCTAGACAAACTAAAATGAATGGGACAAGTAGTCTCTTACAGAGTAAAATGCCCCATCCAACAGAATAGTCTTGACCACATTTTTAAATTTATTCAGAGGAAGACTTCTGACCGACTGGGGAAGTTTATTAAAAAGCTTTTTCCCGACATAAGCGGGAGACCTTTCAAACCTTGCCAATCTATGAGAATCCAAGGCTAAAAGGTCCCCGTATCTTGTGAAATATGAGTGAAAATCACTACCCGAGGGATAGTCATCAAGATTCAGCCTAGTAAACAATAAGGACCTGAAAATATAAATGCAAGGAAATGTCAATATCCTATGCCTTACAAATATAGGCTTACAACTCTCCCCATTCGGCATTCCAAACAACAACCTGATAACCCTCTTCTGGGCAATGAAGATTCTACTGCTTTCAGCACAATCTCCCCAAAAAATTACACCATAGTTTAAGTGACAATATATCAACGAATAGTAAATATTCAGTTCTTCCTCTATGTTAAGGGTATCCTTCAATCTACAAATTGCAAAGAAACCTGAGTTAATTTTAGATGCCACATGTTCAACATATGCACCCCATGATAGAGTATCATCCAGATGGAGCCCTAAAAATTTTGCACACTCGGTATGCATCACAGAGTCAATTTCAACAATTGGCACATTTCTACGAGATCTAAAGTGAATAAAAACAGTTTTATTAAGATTTAGTATTAAGCCATTACTGGCACACCACCTGTCAAACTGATCCATAATACTTTCAACCTTCAGTCGGAGCTCCTCAGCAGTCTGTGCTGAGACCAATACCGTGGTGTCATCCGCAAACATAGTGACACAGCCTCCGGTGACGTATTCAGTTATTTCGTTAACAAACAACAAGAACAGTAATGGCCCCAGCACAGACCTCTGAGGCACACCGACATCCACCTCATACATATCTGAAAAAACACAACCAACCTTAACGCAAAACCTTCTATCCGTAAGGTAGGATGCCAGCAGGTCCAGGATTCCTCCTCGCAGGCCATTTGCATAAAGCTTAACCAGAAGAAAGTTGATGTCCAAAGTATCAAAGGCTCGCGAAAGATCGAAGAAGACCCCGGCCACAAAAAATCCCTCATCCAGCTTTTTGTAAACTGCCCCGAGAAAACTGGCAGCCGCGGTCTCCGTCGATCTGCCCGCGATAAACCCGTGCTGAGCCCTGTTGAGTATGCCATAGCCACAGACAAAATCGATCACTCTGTTATATATCAGTCTCTCCAAGATCTTTGACACAACATTCAGTACAGTTACCGGCCTATAATTCTCAGGACTTGTGGGATCTTGTTTTTTATAAATAGGTGAAATCACCCCAATTTTTAATTTACTAGGAAATTTTCCATTTTTATACATTAAATTAGCTATGTAAGCTAGTGGATCAGATATTTCATTTTGTATCGCTTTAAGCACCTTAATTGATATATTGTCTAGTCCGGAACTGTTCTTAACTCTGGCGCGCCTAATAACATCTAGTACCTCAAGACTATCTACATCTCTCCAAACACTTCTGGATGGTAACGTACACACCTGAGACTGATCAGTTCCAAATTTAATCCTCAAACTATTCCGAGCGACAGTGGAAAAGTAGCTGCCAAAAATGCTGGCCACCCGTACACTGTCATTAGTCAATTCACCGTCAACACTCAAATATATAATGCTGGACTTACCAGACCTACCCAATGACCGATTAACAAGTTTCCAAATTGATCTTGGTTTATTATGGCTATTATCAATTATATTCCTATAATATGCTATCTTACACCGCTTAACCAACCTATTGTGATCCTTTTTCTTAACCCTATAAAGTTCACTAATATTGCTATTATTGACCTGTTTCGATAACCAAAAAATATTTTTGAGCTCCCTGCTGCTTTCGACAACATCTGGAGTAATCCATTTGCTATTGTGCCCATTCCTACTTGATTTATTTTCCCGATATGGGCAGTTTGCTTCGATTGCCCAATTTAAAATATCAGCGAACTCACAATATGCCCTGTCAACATCCGACCCATACACATCACAAAAATCAACACCAAGCATAAACGACCTCAACATACACAAATTAAAAGCAGAGTAACTCCTGTACTCCATGGTAGATGTCTCCGAATTATTCGTGACCCCCCCAGGCATACGGCATACATGAAATAGCGCCAGGTGGTCGCCAAGGTTACCCTGTAGTACGCTCGTAGACGAACTCAAAGCATACCGATTATTCGTAACAATGTAATATATCTTTGTTTCAGAAACAGTGCTGTTTTTGTTGACTTGAATTCTAGTTGGATCCCCCGAGGTAACCCCTAAGTTAAAGCTATCTAATAAGTCACAGAGCAGTGTTCTGTCCATGGAATGTCTCAGAAAGTTTATATTAAAGTCACCACACATGTATATGATATTGTTATTTTTACAGAATTTAGATAATATAGCTTGACATTTGATAAAAAATATGTTAAGGTCTCCATTTGGAGGTCGATATATACAAAATACATAGATGTGTTTGTTCTCGAGCCTGATCAGACAAGCACACACTTCTATATGACGTTCCACCGAGAAACAACCACAGTCTAATTCCTTCCAACACAGCCCAGGTTTAAGGTATATTGCTGATCCTCCGTGCACGGAATATTTTTTATTTTATTTTATTTATTTTATTTATTTAAGACAAATGCATTACAGAGATACAATATACTCCAAATAGCACTATGTTAAATTACAGCATGTCCTTAAAGTAGTTGTCTATGCTAATTTACAAACTGATTAACTCGTGATAGACAATGTTCATTAATAACGCATTTAAATCTATTTAAACTAAATCTAAATATGTCAACATCACCAAAAAGTTCATTATAATTATTTAAAAGCCTATAAGTAAAACATTGCTGTCCATAATTGCTCCTATGTTGTATTGGATAAAATAAATTTTGTTGTCTTGTTAATCGTTGTGGGACCCTAAACCTAATATCAGATGTTAAGTCGTTACAATCAATATGACCGTGGATAATTTTAAACAAAAATACTGCCAAAGCCTTTTGTCTACGAACCTTTAGACTCTCGAGTCCAGCTAACTGTATTCGAACTGAGTAATGAATATGTTTATAAGGAAACCTTAATTTATACAAAAGAAATTTGACAAATTTGTTTTGAACTTGTTCCAGACGCTGAACATTAAAATTGTATAGGGGACACCAAATTATATGACAATATTCTAAAATAGACCTCACTAGACAATTGTACAAACATTTAATAGCCTTAATATCACAGATTTTGTTACATGTACGACGCAAAAAGCCTAACATTCTACAAGATTTTAAAATTATATTGTCAATGTGTAGGTTAAAACTTAAATTGCTACTAAAAACTACACCTAGATCGTTAAAACTCTCGACATTATCTAAAATTGTGTTATTAATAAAATAATCATACATTACAGGACTCTTACATTTAAAAATACGCATCACTTTACATTTAGATACATTTATTTGAAGGCAGTTTATATCACACCACCTACTAAACGCGCTTAAGTCCTTTTGAACATCCAAACAATCTTGGGTATTTTTGACACAGGAAAATAGTTTTAAGTCGTCAGCGTACATAAGACATTTACACTTTTCAAATACGGATACAACGCTATTAAAAAACAATAAAAATAAAACAGGCCCTAGATGGGAACCTTGTGGAACACCTGATATGACTTTTATTCCCCTTGACAAAGCACTTCCGATTTTAACATATTGTGTCCGGTCAACAAGATATGAGTGTATCCATTTGATGTAAGTTCCACCCACTCCCAGAACACTTAAACGTTTTACAAGTAACTGATGCCACACTCTGTCAAAGGCCTTTGTTAAATCGGTGTATATCACATTAACCTGGGAACCATTCTCTATATTTTTCGTCAAGAAATCTTGAAAAACAGCCAAATTGGTGGTAGTTGAGCGCCCCTTGAAAAATCCATGTTGCTCAGCAGCTATGTGATGTTTAAAAGCTGAGAAGAGTTCATCTGTTATAATAGATTCAAAAACCTTTGCCGTTATAGGTAATAATGAGACACCGCGATAGTTTGTAATGTCGCTACGCACGCCGGATTTAAAAAGTGGTAAGAGCCAGGAACTTTTCCAGAGGTTTGGAAACATTCCAGAGTCAAAAGATCTCTGATAAATCTGACAAAGTGGGACAGCAAGCACATCAGAGCACTTCTTAAGAAACACTGAAGGAACTCCATCTGGACTGGTGGTTTTCGACTCATCCAAAGTGCTGAGCTTTCCCACAACTTCTGCATGCGAGAACCTTCTATAAGTAAGTGAAACGCATTCCTTGTCCACCATAGCAGGTACTGATAGGTGGGAATAGTCCTTGTAGCAATCTTCAAAATGGTCAGCAAATGCATTGGCTATTTGAACTGGGGAATTCCTTTCAACACCATTATACTTCATGGACTTGGGAAAACCCTGATCCTTCTTTAGAGAGTTGACATAGGACCAAAAGTGTTTAATATTATTTCTAAGAGTGTGCTCGGTATTAGTGACGTATAGAAGATGACTCAATTCGATTAAATGTTTGGAATCCGATCTTAGTCTTGAGAACTCAGTATAATGTTCCTGTTTTTTTGTTTGTTTGTACCTTTTATATGCCCTGTTTTTCTGGTTTAATACTCTTATGGTTTCATGTGTATACCATTTGGGATATTTTCCATTTTTAGCAAGCCTTCTTGGAACATATCTGCTAATACCCTCAAAAAGAATCTGATAAAATTTCTCCACGGTATCATTAATATCCAGATTAAGATCTATCCATGTCCAGTCAACTTGAGAGAAAAAACTGTTTAAGCCATCATAGTCAGCCCTGAAAAAGTCATACCTTGCTTCGTCGTCCACTTTGAAAGTTTCTGTGCTCAACGAGAGCGTCATTTCGATGGGAATATGGTGCTGCACGACGTAGGTAAGCGGATATTGAGCTCTTTCCAGATTCCAGCCTGTAAACTCATCCCCAAAAACCAGATCCAGAAACCTATTGTGTTCGTTTGGAATGCCGTTAAGCTGTTGCAATTCGCTTAAAAACATGCCAGTTATTAAGGCCTCTGCTGTGGATGTAGGCAGGCTTTCCGGTATCAAAGTTCCATTGTCCCCACTCCACTGAACGCTTGGGATATTAAAATCCCCAGAAATTAAAAATTTTGCACTTTTGTGCCTTTTCCTGAGCTGCTCTAAAGTTATAATAAATTGTTCGTATGCTTCCACCTGCGAATTCGGGGGAAAATAAACGCATCCCAACACCAATGTACATCCTTTTGTTCTCAGCAAAACCCATATATCATCAAAAGCATGATCATTGGAAGATACCAATATACTTGATTGTAAGTTCCAATGCACTGCCAGCAAAGCTCCGCCGCCCCTCTTGCAGTTCAAGGCCTCATAATTTCGGTCTGCTCTATAAACTGTGTATTCAGTAGGAAATAACTCTGAAGTATTTATGCTATTATTTAGCCATGTTTCAGTAAGTGATATGATGTCATAATTGGAGGCACAAACAGAATGAAGTAATTCACTAGTCTTAGTCCTTAGGCCTCCGACATTCTGATAATACACAGAAAATAGAGAATCATGATTATTTACTGTTATGTTCGAGTTCTGCTTTTGGTTGGGTGCCAAAAATACTTAGCCGATACCGCAATGTGGTGATGCTTTAATAGAGCCAAGATAATTTCACGCTTACTCTCATAATCTACCAAGCCATTTTGACTTGAGCTTAAAAGTGATATAAAGCATTTATTATGTCTCATAAAGTAAGTATTTATGAAATCATTCTGGTCACGTATAAGCTTATTCAAAACCGGTCTATAAAGATGGTAACCACATCCGACCACACTCAGACTAGTAGAAGATGTTATTGCCAGAAGTTCCACCAGTTCATTTTCAGTTATGGGCTTTCCTTTTATTGCGTTGTAATCTGAAGTAAAGACGAACACATAATCCTCCTTCGTAAAGTTCTTGCATAACTGACGACAAATTTCAATGTGTTCTGAAAAAAACCTCCCTGGCAAAGCTTGACAGTTAATATCAAATGATGTACCAATATACTTCTTAAATAGCAATGCACAACCTCTTGCGTTCTCGCCGCCCACAATCAACAACCGCCTTCTTGGTCCTTTGGGTTTGCTGCCAGGGGTAGTAACTTTTTCACTTTCACGCTCAATCTCCTGTGGTGTAGCCTGATAGTCTGGTAACTCTACATTGCACACTGCTTCTAGTTGTTGACGAAGCGACTTTATGTCCTCTGACAGAATTACATTCTCCTTCTCTAAAGTCTCAATGGTAATAATTAAGTTCTTGTTTAGGCTAGTTAACTCCTTTATTTCTTTCTCCAAGGATTCTCTCGCTGCCATAAATGATTCCAATTGAGCTACGGTTTCGCTTTCGTCGCTCTTCAACTTTTGCAGCTCTAGCTCAAGGCAAGAGTTTCTGTGGTTTAGCATATCCAATTTTGAAGATAAAGATTTTTCAGCTTCGGAAACCACTGCCTCATAAGATTGACTACTTCTTTTAAGTCTTGTAATGTGCCTATCTCTTTCCGCTAGCTCCTTCACCAATGACTCAATTTCCTTTTTAAAAGAGGAGTTCTGATTTTCTCTTTCTATCGATATTTCCTGGCATTTATCTGAGCAGAAAATAATATATCCTTTTAGTTTAACCACGTTTGGTCGACGTTCCAAGCAACTAGGATGGAAAATACTAGCACACTCTACGCAGCAGTAATTAGAAAATTCTTTGTTACTACAGCACTTAAATGCCCGATGCATTGTTTCAGTAATATGTGCAGACACTCCGTACAGCAATCAATATTTAACGTTAACGTAAAACCACACGATAACACTCTTACAGTGCAAAAATGCTCCAAAACATTTTTAACCAGGAAAGATAAGGCAAGCATTCCATTGTACAAAGCGAATTCCTTAAATCCAATTGTTTACTTCTACACTTTGATTTGATAATTTTATTTTTACTGATTCATAAAGTTAATTGAAATGTAACCACACAAAAAATATTACAGAATTGGAGAACAGATCACGATGAACACATAGGTACCAAAAAATTAGGAAACAAAGTCTGGTTGTAAAGGAATAACTGATTAAATAGTTATTGTTGTTAATAAAATAAGAATACACATTTTTCAAAAATATACACGAGAAAAACTGCATGCAATTCTGTACTCATCAAAATTTGTCAAGCTTATTGTTGATTTGTTGCACCAATGCTCGGTAATACATACAACATTTGGATTTACATCTTTTAGGAACACTTCTAGGTTATTCAGCTTGTTGGAAATACCCTGAACATTCACAACCACTACATCGAAACCGATTTCCCCGGCCTCACCAGAATCCGGATCAGATAAAGAAAAACTAGGTGAGTCCCTAATTATCCGATTCTTGACAACGTTCTCCTCTTTTGAAAAAACTTTGAAACAAGTGTACCGGCCGGCCACTTAGTGGGGTCAAGCGCTCCGACCTCGTTCACCGAATTGATACATATCTTGAACGAACTGTAATGGCTCGGGAACCTAGGCACCAAAGCAGTGCATTCTGCTTCCGGAAAGAATCCTCGCACATACGTTTGTAAATCTTCACTTCGCGTTTCGGGTTTCAGTCCTGATACGAATATCGAGACCTTTTTTGGGGCCACATCAATAGATACTCCCGACACCGTACCCGTACCAATAACCCCGCCGCTTTGCCTACGTTTGCTGGCAGAATTAATACGATTTTTAGGTGGTACGACCGACCAGCCTTTATCGACATTGGCCGAGTCGTCACTGTTTTTGTCAAGATCATCCTGGTTCTTACACAAATTCGGTTTCGAGATTGATTGTTGTCGTTGTTTACTGTTATTGTTTGCTGCTCTCAAAATTAGGTTAGGTTCCTGCGTCGGCGGATTGAGCACATGCGAGCTGTTATCATCCACCTGTTTAGGCGCTGTTGCCGAAACCGTTCCGGTTTTACCATTGTTAGTAACCTGGTTTGGTAATCGGTTACTTTTTGTAGTCTTTAAGGCATGCAATTGCTCTTGAATAGATATAATTATTGTTTCTTTGTCTGCAATTATTGTGCACTTGTCCTTTATTATTTGCTCACGTTCCCTCAGGAGGAGTTTCAGTAGAGAAATTTCTCTGCGCAATCTCCCCTCTACGGTGTCACTAATGGGTTCGCCCGAGTCCAAGGCATCGGCAAAATTTTCTTCACAACATTTCACCGTATCACCTCCGATCGGCACTTTATTTTTGTCACAGCAGAATCTATGAACCCACAACTCACAAAAATTTCACATTGTATTATATTAGTTTTGGCATTTTTGTTACAAAATTTACAAGTATTTGGAGTCATCTTTTCCACCACACGTGGAGTTTACAGCGTTGCCATACTGATGGATGAGTACTTGTGTATGACTTTAGTGTAACAAGAGAACGTGTTTTGGCACCGGCGAATGTGGGTTCACTTTGTCCTAAATAGGCTAATTTATGTTTTTCGTTAGAGTTATTGATAATTTCAACAACTTCTTCGGTAATAATTTCAACACCTCTTTTCGGTAAATAAGAACTAAAAACACCAAGCCATTTTCTTTATCAAATAATGTTGCAACAACACTTTTCCCAAAACGACCACTTGTTAATTGTATTTGCTTTATAATATACCGCTTTTCCAATATCTAGAGAGGAAAAAGGTTTACGTTCGATTTGTTACACTGATTTGTTAATACTTTCTTTAATTTTGGTAATTGTCGCGAGGTCGATGTCGCTTGAAATTATCTCAAGGACACGCAAAGTCAAGTTGCATGCCCTTAGCTGGCTTTCAAACATGATGAACAACAGCCCTCTGCAAACAGTCTCAAGAGCGTTCAAGGTCATGTACACTAGGAGCAAGGCCAAGGTCATATGCACAACCGCCAACAAAAAACTCAAGGGCATTCAAAATCAAATTATCTCAATGTCATTCAAGGTAAAAGACACCACAAAATAGTCCCAAGGGCGTTCATTACAAAATTCAGAAGCGAAGGGAAACCGTTTCAAAGCGACATGTTAAAAAATTATTTCAGATTATAAGTTAAAATTTTAAAAATAAGTTATTGATGAAACTGCTAAAGAGCGGGTAAAAGTGCCACGATTACCACCATATCGCTACAAATTAAATCCCATTGAGCTCATATGAGCCCAAATGAAAGATTATGCAGCTATAAATAATACTATTTTTAAAGTGACCTATGATTAACTCATTGATAATAATCACCGAACAAAACTGGCGAGATGCTGTGAACTATGTAATAGGCGGAACAAAGAATGTGGGATCTAGACAACCTTATGGAAGAAACTGAACAACCACTTGCTATTTCCCTAGAATCATCGGACGACTTTTGAATTAACTGATAAAGACCTCGAGGCTCTTTTCCAGAACATGATTCAAAAACATCGGTTCTTTTCAGAACCACAAAAGTAGTTATGCAAGGAGAGTTGAACCGCAATTTTGATCATTTTCACATGTAAATCTCCATAAGAAATTCTAAGGTCCATCGTGCTAATTTTTGTTCCCAAGTCGCCGACTTGAGCTATAGCTTATTTCTCAACCATCCACGAAATCTCGGCCATCAATCATCGAAACCTCTCGGCCATCCTCGGAAATACCTAAAATAATAAAAAGCCTTGGAGTCTTGCGAGGATCGAACCACGAACCTTCGGCGCGCGGGGATAGCACGCTACCACTGAACCATCTAAGCCTTAGAGAGTTGCTTTTTAAAAAGCGTATATAGGACGCATTCGGAGACATGTTTATTCAATAGAAATGTGCTACTTGGATATTTGCATAGTTGGGGCCAATGAAATATATATTACAAGGGAACTATAATTTTAGGATATATAAAGACCAGTGCTTAGGGTTTGGGTATTTTTAAATATATTTTAAATAGGAAAAATAAATAACATACAAGTTATATCGCTATGAAATTTTTGACTACCATGACAAATATTAAAAATGGCAAACAGTATTTCTATAGGTATGAGAATTAAGTATAAAATCATATAGAGGTAAGTATAAAATATATTTATTATTCTAGCTAAATTATGGAATTAGATATATAAAATATAAATAAAGACAGAGAGAGTTACATAGTATAACATAACATAATTTTGTTCCGCCAGGTTTTAGAGGTTTGTATATTTAATCAGATAATAAAGTTTTTCATATTAACAAAAACAAGTTATTAAATCTTTCACCATTCAATCATGATATTTTTAATAAAAACACTATGCGCTACCTAACATACATAATTCTAAAGCATAATATGCAAAATATATAAAATCATCAAATGGAAAATGTGTAGATTAGTATAATTCTTATGGTTAAGAGTAACTAGAAGTTTCTAACTAGGTATCTTGCCTATTTAAGGTTAAGAGTAAATATAAATTATACAATATAGACTAATAGTTTCTAACTAGGCATCTTGCTCATCTGAGGGATAAGAGTAAATATAAATTATACAATATAGACTATTGGTTTCTAACATATATCTTAATCATTTTGGGACAACAGTAAAACTTACAGATCAAAAATCAATTATTGAACAATGCCAGTGTGTTTCTCCGTAAATGTTTTAAAGCGTTCTTCGCAAAGCATCTAAGCCTCATCAATTATCGAGCAATGACCCCAAGGAAGGGTTTTGATATCCGCCTCTTATCATCGTGTGGGCTCAAGCCAATTTTAGATTGTTTAATTGTATACAACGTATGTTTTTTTAGATCTAATTAAATTTTGTGAGATTATTTTCTCCGTAAATGTTTCCAAACATTCCACATAATCTTCATATGTTATTTTATTTTCAATTACACATTTTTTAATGCCCTTGATTTTTTTCGTTAGGCCATTATTGCGCAGAATCGTTTGGATCTCCTCACACTCCTTTCCTTCAGCCTCTAATTTAAGCCTAACACTTTCTATTTCCTCAGCGGCGAAATATACTTTGGTGGCATACATTTTCGATCTCAGCCCAATAAAATGAGTCATTATCCGACCATTGTTCTCATCCTTCATCACTCCAAGAACTTTCTTGTTCACTAATGGCATGGAATATTCATTATCGGGAGCATAGTCGGACGTATCAAAATATTGGTGACAGTCTTTTTGCATAACATCATAAACATCTGTATTTTTGATTTCATATATAAGACTGTCTGTATCAGTATAGAGCACTTTGCAGTTCGAAAATCGGTTTGTTATATAATTACAGTGAAAATTATAAATTGTGGTTTTTGCCAAATCTAGGATACACATTCCTACATATATCGGTTTATTAAAAAATGCCCCTGATTTTGTGAGCTCGATTATAATCAGGTTTTCATTAATTATAGTAGTACTTTTAAATTCTGGTCTTGTTATTAGAGTTCAGCCCCATAACGTTCTTCCCAATTTGTTATAAGTTTTATGAACTTCGAATATTCTCCATTGTTTTTCCAAACACTGCGTTGTTCATCGGCTTGAACAAGTTCTTTTCAAATTCATTTTTAGCATTTTGTCTGAGACGTGTGTTAAGATCTATATATGATTTTAACCACGGAGATTGTGAAAATGATAATACTCGATGTATCTTTTTAATTTTATGTCCCATGGCTAAAGCTTGCTTCAAATTTCTATAATGGATCACATATTCTGTTTTACCGCTCAACATTGCCAACAGTTTTTTATTATTTTTATTTTTGGATCCTTCAGGTATTCCATGTTCAGAGCATGGTGGAAGGTCTGAAATATACCCAGTACTAGCATCATCAGAAATTTTTGAAACATCTAAATTATTAATAGCTAGGTACGTGGGATAGACAATTAAAGTTTCCATAAGGCAGATATTGTGACTTGGCCCAACCATATTGGTTATTTATATCAAAATACATGAGATATGTATCATCCTTCTTCGCATCATAATCAGGTAGATACTTATTATTTGCTTCAGCATACCGCTTCGAACATTGGCTTAAACCTGCTCTTATGGCTTTTTCGATACACAGAACCATATCCAAATCAGTCAAAAGTTCTAGTTTACTGATTAGTTTTCGACATTTGTATTAACATGCATTGCCAAGCATACCACGGTAAAGTATAAGCATGAGCAGGATCTATACCATATGTATTTAAAGATGTGTTTCTAAACTGTTCAAAAACACCAGCAAGCAATAAAATGTCTGTCTTCATATATAGATCCGAATAAGCTTGTAGCGTTTTGCATCGAAAAGAACTCGATACAGACTGCCCATGAGCATATTCCTTATTACTTATCGTAGAATCGGTCAAACTTCTATAGAACGCCATTTTTGATGGTAATTTAACTTCATCGAGCTTATACCATCCAGTCATGAAGTCATAACACCTTTTCTACAAACTATGTTGGGGTTTGGAACCTTCGGCAACATGCACTAAAACGGAGTTTTATCCACAATACCGAAACAGAATTATTGCACTCGACGCGCGTTTCGCTAACCATGTTAGCATCATCAGGAGATGATTGAAACTAAATTTAAAACTCTACCTAACTCGCTTTTATACTAAATGTTT
>MU182980.1:28213-85945 GCA_016904865.1 Pissodes strobi | reverse complement strand
AAACATTTAGTATAAAAGCGAGTTAGGTAGAGTTTTAAATTTAGTTTTAATCATCTCCTGATGATGCTAACATGGTTAGCGAAACGCGCGTCGAGTGTAATAATTCTGTTTCGGTATTGTGGATAAAACTCCGTTTTAGTTTTCTACAAAGTAATTTATATTGTTCTTCGGTAAGCTCCCCAAACTCCCATTTTAGCATTGGATGTTCGGGAAAGTATGAAGCTAATTCATCAAGGCTCAAAGCCAAGAATCGAAAGCTGTCTATAAATAGGAATTTAATTAGATTTTCTGGAATATGTTTTGTGAGTGATAGATATTTTTCCTTGCTCACAGGTAAAACACTGATTTTTTCATCAACCTCAGCTAATGCTTTAACCACCATATGTCCATCGCAGGAACTCATATTATGGAAAAGAACAGGTATTGTATGTTCATCTTTGAAACTCAGATTGCACGTAAACGGTTTTTCACAAATATGGCACCCTTTGCACAAATATAATTTTTCTTGTTCTAAAGATAGGCGATCCATAGGGAAAGGGCATAATAAAACAGTTTCTACTTCTGTGGCAAATTCAAAAAGTTCTCGCACAAACCACTGCATACAATCACGGCCAGTATATGATTTATAAAATGACAGACTATCAGCATAGCTGCATTTGACAAAATATCCAACGCTATACAGTACATGTTCTTCGTATTGTTGGGTATTTTTGCCTTTATCATCTTCTACAGGGAAGACCAAACACTCAGTATCTGCGTAAATTATAAAGGGAGCCTTTTCTTTATATTTAAAATCTTTAAATTCAATCCATTTTTTATCCTCGTCTGGAACTCTGGGAACTGTGCCATTTTTTAAATTTATGCAATCTTTAAGGTGTTACGAAAGTTTCTCCTCTGAATTGAGATAATGTCGGCGAGGTCACACAAGTATTTCGCCCCATTATGCCTGCTTAATTGAGATGATAGGAGGCGGGACAGATTCTTAATCCAAACATGATGATATTTTGGAAGAATAAATGGAGTTTCAGCACCATCTTCTTCACAATAATAATGATCTTGAATCATCAATATATTTACATGTTTGCCCAACTTATTCTTGGTTAAGTATGTGGGTATAACAATATTTACTTTTTTTCTAGCCGATAAACATTTACGGAAATATTGTTCTGTTTCTCGAATCTAGGAACTTGTCTTAGGACAAGTGTCATAGGAAATTGAATGCCTTTTAGACTCAACACATCCTTGGGGTTTCGGTATGATGATGTCCTATTAGCAATTTTAGATGGAGTAGGAAACAAAGCGGAAACTATCGCCCACCCAAAACACATTTCATCGGAATTTTTAACGTTAGTACATGCTTTTTTATGTTTTGTAGAGGCAGGAAGATTAGCATAACTACCGGCCCTAAGCGGATTGAACTTATTTATATTAATAGCTAGATTAATTAATCTACTTAGAGCCCAGCCACTGTTTTTTTTTTCCTGGAACTCATCCATCTCGACAAGTAGCGGATTTTGGTTGTTTTCCTGAAATCATTCGTTCAAATCGATGTCTCTGTGGATAGCGGCATTTCGAGTGTTAAGGTATTTATTCTCGATTTAGGCTTTATCTGATTTTGTGATCTGGAATTCTCCACATAGCGTTGCATTAACCTTCAGAGCGTTCTCCTTTTTCAATGCGTTGTGGATACGTCTTTTAAACAGAGCCTTGCAATCTTCCAAAAACCAGATCTGCCAGTTCTGACTCTTGATTCGAAGGCCGAATGAAGATCTTCCCACTTGACTCGATGCAAGTCGTCTGCTTGGTTTTGTTTGAGGCCCATTCTAATTTCCCGCTTCAATTTCAACTGTGCTCTTAAGCTTTTCACATTGGCTAGAGCACTAATTAATTGCTGCTTTTCACCTATGGAGGAAGCTTTTTTCATCGCTTTATTTATTCGGCGTACTGCCATGGCACATTCCTGCAGGCCACCTCGTACCTCTTCATCACTACTTCTGGGTGTTATAGCCCCAAGAAGAGCTGCTAGATGCTTTAATAGCGCAATAACAAAGGACATCTTAACACAGGAGCTAATAAGGACCACGTCTTCACTCTATGACTGTCGAAGAACTAATGACAGACAACTGCAGCAGCTCTATTTTTACTTTGAGGAGTGCAATCGGAAACCTGTAAAATAAGCATAATTAGAATTCTCGCGTTTACTTTATATTAGGATACTATTAGATTAAATAAAAAAAATATCCCAATCAATCTCAATTTTGAAAACACTGCTTAATAAGAGTTAATATAAAATCATATTAAAGACCATATTTTTCGCACGAGCATAAAATTAGGAAGTGTGCTAAATGTCTTTTAAAACATGTGTTTTATACAATTTTTTCTATTTTGCAAGTTTTTTATTGAAAGCATTTATTTATTTTATTCTCACTCAGCACTTGAGCAGCCATCTTGTAATTTTTAACGTCTTTATTACTATAAATCCCATTGAAAGCGGTGTCGAAATTTTTGCTAGTGGACCTTGACATTGAACAATTTTGTTAATATCATAGCAACCAGTCAACAAAATGCGTATCGAAAAGAACTTCTTTTTCTTCAAACGTCAGTAAATCCGTCATTACTCGACTGTGTTGGCGGCCGTGAAGTTTAATTTTTCCTCCGCCGGAGCTTAAAGTTGCATTTACATTCAATTTGAAGTCCAAGTCAAAGTGCACTTCGCAAATATGTCATTTACATTGAACGAATTTTTAGGTTATGTAATTATAGTATGGAATGTTTTATTTTGTGAGTTGTAAATTGCCAGATAATTACAAATAATTTTTAAGAATTTCTTGTTGAAATAATTTTTTTTTCAATTATAGTGCCTTCAAAAAAATCATTTTCATCGAAACGTAAAGTCCATTTTACATGTGTGCGAATTGTTTGATACAAATGTTAATTTATTCTAACACAAAATTGAAATTTACCTAATCCATAGATAAATTAGACCTAACCTAAACAAAGCAACATTAAGAATATTGAGATAAACAAAAATAATCTAACCTACAAATTAATTTTCTGCTTGCGTTTGGCAAGAAGCTTAACAAAATTCAAAGTGCACTTCAAAGTCAACTTCGAATTTTGTCCAATGTAAATGCTCCGTGCTGTCACCATATGACAAGCAGGTAAATTTCAGCTTGAATTTGACTTCAAATTGAATGTAAACGCAGCTTTATTTTTCACTTTTTCGCCGGCGGAGTGAAAAGTGTTATCATAGCACCATAGATACAAACAAACAACAAAACAAGCGTCAACAACCCAAGATTTATTAAACTAAAATTTGTATTTATCACTCAATTTGTGCACTGCATATCTAAAAATCACTAATTTAGGAACAAATTGGTTATTATTTAATCGAATTTACTCAATAACTGCTTATAAATATGGAATTAAAACGCAATCGGAGACGCAATTTAAAAAAAATATATTGTTGACAGTGTCCACTGACAGCTCTATGTTACATTACTATAGGAACAACCTGTACACCGGTCTAAGCCGCCATGCGAACCCACTTATCTTTAATAATTATTATTATTACTATTAAAAAGATGTTTTTGCATTAATTTGTCGACATTTGAAGAAAAAACAGCATATTTTATTTGGAGGAAAAGTTATTTTTCGTGGCTTGCTCTCTATTACCACACGAGCGCGCCATAAAAAGTATCACTTTTCCTCCATATAACATAACATACTATTTCGATACGCATTTGCGTATCGAGATGGAACTATTTTGAACGCAAAATAGAAAAAATATATTTATTATTCTAGCTAAATTAGGTAATTACATATATAAAAAAATAGAAAAATAAAGAGAGAATGTATTTGAATCGAAATTGCCCATATACGTGTGTACTATAATAGAGTCAGCTAATATAAAATCATATAGAGATAGGTATAAAATATATTTATTATTCTAGATAAATTAGGGAATTAGATATATAAAATAGAAATAAAGAGGCAGAGTTAGGTAGCAAATTATTTCTAGGTGATGGTTATGTTATATTCTTGTAGAGGATTAAATTTTGTTCTGCCAGGTTTTAGAGGTTTGTATATTTAATCAGATAATAAAGTTTTTCATATTAACAAAAACAATTAATATCTTGTTTTTGTCCTTCATATCCACATATTCTTGCTTTACAAATAAATGATCGTAATAAAAAGTAGCAATAGAAATTATATCGCTTAACAGATACATATATCTGAATATTACATTAACCAAAGTATCATGAAAAATAGGGCATGCAATTCAATGTAATTAAAGGAGTGAACTCAAGCGTACCTAAATTATACATTCGCCAAAGTTTTCAATCCCGGATTGGAAACCCTACTCTAGACAATAAATCCGCGAGATTATCTTTTGGCGGTACATGTCGAGACGCATAGTTCGCTGTAATAGTTTGGATTTCCGCAATACGGGTATTTACAAAGGTTTTTAATAAATTTGGAGGGGTTTTCAACTGTAACGAAACGAATTTTCGTTTGTTTAAATAGTATAATACGCTGTTACTACCTTATGTTATTTAAATCGAATCGACAAAAAAAAATAATTTCTTCGACCGGATGCACGTTCTGCCAGACGTTCCCCTAGCCGCAAAGGCAAACATCCAAAACGCATATCGGCGATCTCCGCTCTTCAAGATATTACCATATAAGATGTTTTCATCACGCTGCCAACGCCCTAGCGTCGGTAGGAACCGAGCGTATAAATACGTTCAACTCGCCCAAAGCTAAATATTCAAGCCCTAACGTTGCAACAGTGCTAAGCAATTCTACGTTCGTTTCTCTAAGTTCTTATTCCAAAATGCAGTTAAATTCTGCTGGTTTAAAAAATAAAGTCAAGTTCAGTTCAGTAATATTCTAAATCGAGCTAAAAAATAAGTATATATATTTTTTTGAATTCTCAGTGAACAGTAACTCAATTAAGTAAAGTAAATATCGAGTTTTAAAGCAATAGATGTCTTAAATTTTGTCGTCTAATAAACGACGATTTCAACGAAAGCATACAAGAGTCAAACGTTTATTTCTAAAACTCCCGATTCAGGGTGATACGATTTAAAAGGCTAAAATAACCCGCAATCTATTAAATTTATCGACAGAAACAGTTTTACATAAATAGTGCGCTGAAGGCAAATAAAGAGTAAGTTAGGTAGTGTATAAATTTATAGATAGAAACATTATTAACCCGGCGTCGGTGTGGTGATATTTAGGTACTCGTTTAGTGTGGTGGGGTATGTCATACCCCATTAAACTTAATTCGAAATTACCAACCATTTAATATTTTAGGCATATTTTTTTGCATTACTTGGATAAATAAAGCATACTAAACAAACAGTATGTAGTTTACATACTGTTTGTTTAAAGTAACACAAAAAATCGAGTTTTTATTGCAGAAAATCTAAATTTATTGATATAAACAAAGGTGTTTCTCTAAATCAAGATAAACAACAAAATAATACTTTCTAAACGAAAATAACATCAATTTGACCCTAAATATAAACATAAAACAAATCATAAAGCAATGTTTTAATTGGAAATATATTTTTGATAATTGTCACATAATTTTACCGTGTACTGAAAAAATTAATTACTTGTGTGGTGGGGTATGTGATACCCCATACGACTTTGTAGACGTGTGGCCTCTACAAAATCAAAACACACACCAGAGACTATTAACGTATTTAGACAGGAAAGCGCCATTTAACGTGTTATAACACTGTTTTTATGCAGACGTGCTGCCATCTCGTGCTTGTACAGTAAAGCATTAAGACTTTTTTTTGCGGTCGTCTTAATGTCAAGATACAATTCGTATCGCCTAAATAATGCATTGGATTATCATTATTTAGGATTGCATTTGTGAAATAAAACATGATTATCTAATATCATACATATATTTGGTAAAGTGAGATAAATTCATTGTTTTTATTTTTCAGATCTCATTTTTAGTATCTGGATATATACTCATAAACCATGCCAGCCATAACATTTATGGCAACGCGACGACTTAAAAAAGCATGATTAGATGATAGGCAATTGATTATTTTGGTTTTTTTAGGTGGCATTTTTTGCAATTAGCGCCGGCCTATGCTCCAATTATCGTTTCTGTTGTCTAAAAATGAGCTAAGAAATAAATATATAATAACAGCACCTACAGATGTCTATAAAATCTAGCTAGACTAATCTTAAACTTAAAAATAGGGTTTATAATAAAATGAATCAAATATCCTATAGCAAAAAAATATTTACTATCATTAGTATCATTTAATCACCCTCAAATTATATAGAATCAGAGCTGATAGAATACAGTCTACAAGAAAGTTTGCTGCAAATATCGAAATTTCTCATTAGATCCCATGAAATTTTCTCAAAATGTATATCTTGTTACATTTCAGATCTAAATACAGAGTAAGGAAACGTATCTTTTAGGCTACTGACATTTTTCAGAATTCAACGATGTCTCAAAATTTCCTCACACCCCCTTCAACCCGAGTTTTTTTTTCAAAATATTACATTCGCACCTTTTTATGACCTTGAAAAAGTGTACCAAATTTGAAGTTAAAAAAAATCTATATCGATTCTGAACCCAGCAATCAGGTTGAGTCAAAAATAATATTTTTTTTAGAAAGATGTAAGTCATAAATAGATAAACTAATCGAAATAAGTTAAGGTACCTATTTCCAAATTAAATATTCTTACTTTTTTTTGAGAGCTTCTTTCAGTGCATTGCTCACTATTTATAAACAACATTTTTCCTCTAAAAAGTTATTAGTTAACATAAGTGTGCTTAATTTGTTTTTACTTAAATTATTTATTTTGATCAGATTATTTGCTTATATTTAATTTTCAAGTATTTGTATCACTAAAATTTTGGTTGTGTTTGACTAAAGACTTCAGTACCTATATGTACCTAAGTATTTGAGTTATTGTACTTCATAAAATAAAAACTGTTCTAATCTAATAGAATGTCAAGACATGTTTTGGGGATTAGTGAATAGAAACAAATATTTAATACTTTAAAAACGCAAACCTACATTTTTCCAATTTTATTCTCTTAGAAAAAGTTGGTGACGAAAAACTTGTTGCAGCTGAAGTCAGATCTGGATTTTGGAATTCAGTAGAAGGCAAAGCCATTTGAATATCTGATTGAGCAGCGCATGGATGTGTAGAACCTAAAAAAATCATAAAAAAACATGTAAAAAAATTAGTTACAAAAAATATACCCTTATAAAGCATCATGCAATTTTTCCGTAAAGGGTAAACAATCTGAGAAAAAGTGAAGACCTTTCTTGTCGTAATTTTTAAATGTGACAATTTTCCTAATAAGTGTTCTTCAAAAAAAAAACAATCATCGAGACTATAGGATAAGCAAAATATTGTTCAAATCTATAATGGAATGCCAACACATGTTTCGTGGATTTGTAAATTGAATCAAATATTTCATACTTTAAAAATTCGAACCTAAATTTCACCAATTTTATTCCCTTACCTTACCAGGAGTTGGTGACGAAGAACTTGTTGCAGCGGAAGTCAGATCTGGATATTGGAATTCAGTAGGAGGCAAAACCATTTGAATATCTGATTGAACAGCGCATGGATGTGTAGAACCTAAAAAAATCATAAAAAAATATGTCAAAAAGTAGTTACAAAAAATATACCCTTATAAATTGTAATGCCATTTTTCCATAAAGGGTAAACAATTTGAGAAAAAGTGAAGACTTTCTTGTCTTAATTTTTAAATGTGACAATTTTCCTAATAAGTGTTCCTCGAAAAAAAAAACAATCATTGAGATTATAGGATAGGCAAAAGACTGTTCAATCTAATGGAATGTCAACACATTTTTCGTGGATTGGTAAATCGAATCAAATATTTCATACTTTAAGAATTCATATATGTCGCATTTTAAACCGGCTAAAAGGGAAATAAAAGTGTAGGGTAGGTTCTCACCAGGTATTTTTAAACACGGAACTGCGTTTACTTTTAGTCCTCTCCGTGGGGATAAAATGCTCCTTGCAGACTATGTATTTACTATAAATCTCGTCCATTGTTAGAACTTCATAGTTTGCTGGTTTAATCCTATCAAAATCCAAGCCTTGAACAGTTCAGGAAATTTTCTGGGAGATGGAAACCGGCACAGCAATGTCTAGGATTGGGGGATGGTATGTACGACGAATTCCACATTGTAAAGTTTTAGTTAACACTGTTTATTACACACAACACCAAACAAGAAGAAAATTAAAACGAATCGCTATCGAAAAATAATTCTAAATTGCTCACAGTACCCGAAATCAGACATAGATAAATTTAATAAATTTATAAGGGGGATTAGGGGGAATAACAGGAGCGGTCGGCTCGGCACCCTTCGAATCCGAGGGTGCCGGAAGCAGTGTTGCCTATGACATGAAATGAAATTGAAATTATGTAATTGCTAAGCCAAAATTATCAGATTTTGATGAAAATTATGTTAAAAACCTGAAAATGGCCGGACAAAAAAACATATCCCTTCTGATTTGCCATATAATTATGTAATCTTAAAAATTTTCAGCAAAATGCTGACAAAATTATGTTAAAATCTGATAATTATGTGACAACCGGCAACACTGGCCGGAACCGAACAAATTTTGTCTTGCGTAAGTGACATCTGTTACTTGTACATAGAACTTTTTCGTTTTGTGTTGAATAACTTTACTGGAAACTGTAAAGGAGAGTTTAGCTGGCGACATCTGTAGTCTGTACAGTGAAGCTAACAAGTTTAGGGCGTGGTCCTTTTCTTTCTTTACTAAAATTTTTTCGTGTACTGTGACACACACTGATTTTGCGGTCGGGATGGACCAACTGTTGTATTACTCGAAGGTACTAAAGAGTTCGACGCGGTCTTAGAGTGTATTAGAATATCACGCGTGTTTTTAATTTATTGGGGTATGTGATACCCCACCACACCGACGCGCCGGGTTAATTCTGTGACCTTATAGACTATATAATACACCTGCGTATTTTAGAACATATTATTGAACTGTTACGTATTAATCTTGACGTAGGGAATAATTAAATATTCCTTCTTATTTTAGCAACTGTAGCAAATATATAATGTACGTATATCAATATGTATATAATTAAGGTGACTGTACCCTCACAAAGTAATTCATATTATATCAGTGACTGGTTATCGATAAAGCTAGATAAACTGCTCGTCAAAAAAAACGACGCACCTAGTTTTTTGGACAATATTTGAGAGCTCGTTATTGGTAAACGACTCAACCAATTTTAAAAAACTTTGGAAATTCTAAATAGTTGATTCTTTGACTCATGACTAATTTTTGGAATAAGATATTTTGCACCTAACATATACTACAGGGTTAAAGAAAGATATGGTTTTTTTTACAAAATTTCAAGTTATCCCTATTTATGGGGTAGTTGAGATTGATAGTCGTAATATCTCCTTTTACTTGCAGATCGGTAATACCTCGGGATATTGTTAAGATTTTGTGGATATCTTGGCTAACTAGGATTATATGGCAATTTTTCGAAAATTGTCGTTTTTTTCCAGTTTAGTCCCAATAATGAGCAAGCTACGGAAGGTATCGACGAATTGTGAACACGGCGTCTTACGGTAGGTCATGCTACCAGTTTATGTACGTTACGTGATCCATTAAATCAGAAAGTTCAAATAAGGGATATGTTTTACACAAAATCATTTTTTTTTTGAAAATTCAAAATAAAAATTCAAACCAAAGAAAATTATACTTGTAAACTTAAAATGCGACCTTAATACCATGGATTATTAAGAATGGGGTATTTTCTCGAAACGGTTTTTGATTTTTGGTGATAAATCAGTCAGTTGTCAAAATCTGGTAAAATAATGATATTTCTTCGTATAACGTTACCATAAATATACAAATGAGTTTTTGTCTTAGAACCGTTCAAATTACACTCGAAATTACCTTCGAATATACAGGGTGATTGAAAAAGTAAAATGGTAAAAAAAGAAATAATTTTTTTTCGGAGGATCTTATTTAAGTACCTACCAATCATTTCAATTCTTAGTTATTCTACGGACCATTTTAATAATATTCGGGGCAGGTGGGTACTTAAATAGGATCCTCCGATAAAAAATTATTTATTTTTTTACCATTTTACTTTTTCAATCACCCTGTATATTCAAAGGTAATTTCGAGTGTAATTTGAAAGGTTGTAAGACAAAAACTCGTTTGTATATTTATGGTAACGTTATACGAAGAAATATCCTTATTTTACCATATTTTGACAACTGACTTATTTATCACCACAAATCAAAAACCGTTTCGAGAAAATACCCCATTCTTAATAATCCATGGTATTAAGGTCGCATTTTAAGTTTACAAGTATAATTTTCTTTGGTTTGAATTTTTATTTTCAATTTTCAAAAAAAAATGATTTTGTGTAAAACATATCCCTTAATTTGAACTTTCTGGTTTAATGGATCACGTAACATACATAAACTGGTAGCATATAACCTACCATAAGACGCCGTGTTCACAATTCGTCGATATCTTCCGTAGTTTTGTCATCATTGTGACTAAACTGGAAAAAAATTACAATTTTCGAAAAATTGCCATATAATCGTAGTTATCCAAGATATCCACAAAATCTTAAAAACGTCCCGAGGTATTACCTAACTGCAAGTAAAGAGAGGTATTACGACTATCAATCTCAACTAACCCATAAATGGGGATAACTTGAAATTTTGTAAAAAAAAACATCTGTCTCTTTAACACCCTGTAGTATATGTTAGGTGCAAAATGTCTTATTCCAAAATTTAGTCATAAGGGTCAAAGAATCAACTATTCAGAATTTCCAAAGTTTTTTAAAATCGGTTTAGTAGTTTTCCAATAACGAGCTTTCAAATATTGTCCAAAAAACTAGGTGCGTCGTTTTTTTTCGACGAGCAGTTTATATAAATATATATAGGAATGCTGTAGCCTGTAGTTGATTTCCTACAACTTCATTATATAGAGAAATAAATACCGATATAGACATATAAGTACAGGGAAGTCACAACTTATATTACTTTCCAGAGTAATTTACCAAAATTTAGATATAGATATATAGTGATGTTGTTCACTATAAACTGCTTTATAAAAGCGTTGTAGATACGAGATATATAGCTAATGATTTTGTGCACCGTATAGCCAGTAATTTAATTGAAGTGTTGCATATATATCCATATATATTATTTTGTGCCATATAAAGAATTTTATACTTTACGATGGAACTGTCGTATATATTCCTATTTGATCCATTATAACTACATATATTTTGATTGAGTGCATGATACTAGATTTCATAGTATAATATCAAACTGAATTACATATTTAATGTAATTGGTAAGTGATTTCATGTTTCATATTAGTAATGTTATTGCAGTTGTCACAAATTCTGTACCTACATTTGTATATAACCCAGACTTTTGTACCATTGAACATGTTATATGAAGTCGATACGGCTCCTAAAGCCGTACGGGTAATTTGTTAATATATTACATTTATTTAAGTTAACTAAACGTCTTTCTTTTCGACCATAAAATGCAGATTTACGCTATCTTTAAAAACGCAAGGCTTACCCACAAGAAATTACTCTTGTCGCCTGCTATTAAAGCTCCCTATAGGTCCAATTTTTGTAACCGCCGCGCTCGCAAAAATAAGTACCATCTCGACCAAATCAAAAAGCAGGTTGCGATAAATCGTGTCAGGTCCGTGTGGGGTTAAATTTTTAATTTGTGGAAAAACTTAGATGAAAAAAAAAGAATAGGTGACACGACAAATGTATCAGACGATTGTGAGGTTTCCATAGAAAAATTTGGACAATTCTAGTCAATCTTGATCAATTTAAAAAATAAAATTTTAGGTACACGACAAATGCTGTCAGGTACTTCTGGATTAAAATTGTAATTTTTACTAAAATTTAAATTGAAAAAAAAATAATAATAATAAAGAAGTGACATCACAAGTGCTGTCAGGACGTTTGAGGTAAATTTTTGGAAAGTTTAAATAAACCGGAGAAAAAAGAATTAAGTAAACACCCCAAAAACAGAACTATTGATAATATAATTTGGGTTAATTTATTAATTTTCGGTTAACTTTGGTGAATTTTTAAATCTGATGGTAATTTTAAACAAAACAAAATTAAATTTAGGTGACACAACAATTGAACCTCTCCAGTTAAATTCCAGCCTTGTAGGTTAAAATTGTAATTTTTGTTAATTTTAATCAGTGTTAAAATTTTAACACTCGACAAATGTTATCAGATCAATTTTGGCAAAATTTTTACCGTACATAAAGTCCTTCATTCTTTTTGGTAATTGTTGATAATTTTAATCATTAGGCTAAGTAAACAGTCACCCCATTTGACTAACGTAAATGAAATTAAGTAAATAAATGGGTTTGGTCCTTGCTACCTAAATGGTCCAAAGAAAAGAAGTGTAAAATCTGCTGGTCGAAGAAAAACATAAATTAAATTGAAATCTTAAGCCGGAACTAGTCTTAAAACGAATAGTAAAAACAAAACATTTTAAAAGTAACAAAGTAACAAGTATGATATAAAATATAATATACAAGTAGTATAATATAATTAAAATAAAATGGAAACTGAAGAAAAAAATATATTCTTGCCGCAGGCACAAACCAAACTTCTTCCTGAACACTAATGATAGGAATGGACGCAGTCCCAAATTATAATGGAACAACAGATAATTCTGAAATTTTAGAACATATAGAAAGTATAGGTTTATTAGGAAATTGGACGAATAAAATAAAACTCACCGTAACTAAGCTTAAATTGCAGGGAATGGCTAAGCAATACATTATTTCGGATACGAATGCTAGAAATACAAAAGATTGGCAACATTTTTGCAATATATTACGAACGCAGTTCGAACTAGATCAGTCCCAGAACAAGACAACATATTTTGTAGAATGTAAGCAAAAAGTTGAGGAAACTTGTAGACAATTTTTAATTAGAATTCCAATATTAGGAAATAAAATTAAGGGAACAAGATCAAGCTATCGCGAATATTTAAGATCAAAAATTAAAAGATGTTTTCAATGCAATCGTTTGGGCCATTCTAAAAACGAGTGTTTCCACAGAAAGGGATACTACAAATATCCTATTTAAAGACGAGAGCCAGGTGTCTCTTATTTGCGCAGCGAATGCCACCGGAAGCATCTCAACGAGATCGGACTGCCAGAAGTGCCAGAGACGACACACAGACGAATATTCGGTCTCACTAAACACAATTTCGAAAGAAATAATTATAATAGAGTTAATAATAATTGTAAGGGATACCTAAATTACGATGAGACAAAGTGGTATGCCAGAAGAGATAAAAATAATGGTAACAATGGATATGTCGACCGAAATAATCGTTTTAAGAAAAATAAATATGATAGCAGAAATGATTACACGGTAAATGAATATGCTAGAAGCAATAATAATTATTCTGAGAAAAGTGAATATGGTAGAAGAGATAATTACACTGAGAAAAATGGCACCGCAGAAGGAGAAAGCACACGGAGAAAAATGAATATGTTAGAAATAACAATTACGATGAAAGGGTTCCTTCTCTTCCGTCAGAATCAGTTCAACTCAGAACCGTTCCTTCCGCTAGAAACAGTTCAACTCAGAACCAAAGTTCACAAAGCTCGCCTATAAAGCAGCAGCAAGATTTGAATGTGAACGCAGTCACATTTCAGCCCCGGAATGCGGTTGCCCTAGACCTGCCCTGGTAAGTCGGGAACCACGACAGATACTGACCTACATTCAACAGCCGATACCGCATAGCAATTTGATAACACTATGCATGAACGAACAACCTAAGAGCGCGGTGATTGATTCCGGTGCAGCAGTATCTTTAATAACTCCTGACCTCGCCCAGGGGTATGAATTATTAAAAGGAAAACATTCCTATATTCGAGATATCCAAGGAAACGTAATCAAACAATTAGGAAGCGTGCAATTTCCTATAAGAATAATAGGAGCGAATTCTACGGTGATTCAAGAAGTTGTAGTCACCAAAGCAGTACGTTACGACGCAGACTTATTGCTAGAGTAGATAAGCAATGGGAGTTCAGCGGCAATTTTGGCAATTTTTACATGTAAATCTCTATAAGAAAAGTTAAGGTCTGATGTGGTATTTTTGTGCCAGGCACGAGCCGGGACGGGCCTCGCGTACAGGCACTACGACCAGTCATATTCCCGCCAGCTCGCGACCGCGTGACGCATTAGGAACCACATCGGCCATAAAATTACGACGTCACCACTAAGATTTAGACTACTTGGGCCATATTAGTTTCACAGTATAGCAGCAGCGAAGTTGGATCACATAAACGAATACAGGTGTGGCGGTTGATAGTTGACAGGCACGTTCGGAATCTCTCTCGACTATCCTCGGTAATTCTCGGAAATACCTAAATTAATAAAAAGTCTTGGAGTCTTGCTGGGATCGAACCTATAACCCTATACATACTGGGCTAAAGATAATAACCATTAGTCCATTGATGAACTTATAAATAATCGTTTAAGAAGTAAGATATTAATTTAATTCATAGCAATAAATAACTTTATTCAAAATAATGAAAGTCTTGGAGTCCTGCGGGGATCGAACCACGAACCTTAGGCATGCGACGCTACCACTCAACCAACCGAGCTTCGAAGAATTATTTTGTTAGATGTGTATATATGACGCATTGGGGGTTATGTTTATTCAATAGATATATGTTCTAGTTGAAAATTTGCTTAGCTGCAGTCATTGAAATACTGCTTACATGGGAACTATTATTTTAGGGTATATAAAGACCTGTGCTTAGGGCTAGGATATTTTTAAATATAATTTTAAGTAGGAAAAATAAATAATGTATAGGATATACCGTCGCGAAATTTTCGACTACCGAGCCAAATATTAAAAAATGACGAACAGTAAAACGACATTTAAATTTTATACAAGATTCTCAACTGCTTATAAAAATAATGTATTTAAGGTTAATATATTTAAAATGGCGTTAATAACATCAAAATATCAAAATTACCTGTTCGCAGCCAAACGTAGGTGGAATCACTGCAACCATGAGATCCGGCGTCGTCATTGGCTGAGCGTTCAAAAGGCATTCACAGCGAAACAAAGGGAATTCTTTGTGCAGCGAAACATCGTACAAAACCTTTACATCTAGGGGTGACAGCAGCGCACCAAGGAAGGCAGAAAACACCAAAATTCAAAGACGTCAAGGCATGAAATTATAATAAGAAAATCCTAGGTAACAGTTTACACACAATTTCAATACAAAAGGCTACATTACAGGTAAATAAAATCAAGGCGTTGAATATCTCATCCACCATTCAGGCAAGAAAATTGAATAATAATAATTGTTCGCCATCCTGCCAAGAAATATTTGCTATAAAATATTTAACAATAGACAGTTATATATTCAAGTTACATTCGCCATAACGTCAACAAATATTGGTCGTCGCCATTTTCTTCTAGTCGTTTAACAATACCAAACAGTCGGGCTGGCCCGATGAATGATAGAAAATTGCCGCCAACCAGGATCAGCTAAACTTGGGTACGGTCCTGGTGGTCCTAAAGATTGGACAACCATTTCCATGCCCCAAGGCATCTGAAAACAAACACTTAAAGCTAAAATGTTACCTAAAACATTATATATGAGCGTACTAACAATATTATTAAGCAACTGAGGTAAATGAAAATAATAACAGTATCTCATAAAATTGTGATGATGCAACTTTTTTACGAAACATCGTACTCGACGGTTTCAGGTTACAGCCATATTCAAGCCACTTAAACAAACACGTTACCATTTCCATGTACAACGATTAAGTTAAACTTGACATAATATCAAGAAAATTTGATCTCGAAGACCGTCCTAAATAAATAAATTGTACGACAGGGGATAATCGAATATAATTATACGATAATCCACCATCCGTACAGGCTATTGATATAGATAAACGCCATTCCCAGGTTCAAGTAGGTCTCGAAGATTTTTCTAAATAAATAAATTGTTCGCCATGGTGAATATCGAGTATAATTATACGATAATTTACCATCCGTACAAGCTATTGATATAGATAAACGCCATTCCCCAGATTCATTAATTTGGGTTAGCTCGGATCAGTTCTTGTTGGTTAAGCCCCCGAATCGAGTTACCCCGTAAGAAATGGTGAAACCTTTGGTAACTTTGTGCGTCACATGCCGAAAACTTCCGCATATTTACATTTCAGCTCCTCAATAGTCGAACATTGGGTCATTTTTGTGGGATAACCAAGCAGTTCCGCAACATTCTAATGGTCAAACGCGTCTTTTCAAAGTGCCTAAATAAAGAAAAAATAGTTATTTGTGTATTTAGAGCGCAAAGTAACGGATTGCCGCTTGAGAAAGAATGTTACTGCGCGACGCGTACCGGAGCGCAGCAATCTCTCAAAAACCGAAATCTTACTTTGCGCTCAAAAAACACACAGAACTTTTCCTACAGCCGCATTTTTAAAAATTAAATGCACATTTTTCTCTATACTTATTCTGAAATTTGCAAATGACTGTCAGTTTTGACATATCATATTCGGGCTTCGGGCATACTTAGAACAGGAGTGCCAGCAACAAACTGTAATAAACGCTTGACTGTAATTTATTTATCTTCGGTTTCCATGACCATTCATAGCACACTCTACGGAAAAAATGAAAATTTTCATTTCCATGTTCGCGCTAGAGCGCAAAATAAGGATCCACGGCATTCGTCGATCTTGCGATTTCATTTGAATTTAGTAATTAGTAATTTGCTGTAGAAAAAAACATTTGTTTCTATTTTGGTATCATAAAGAAGTCTTTTCGATACGCAAATCACTATTTTTGTTGACTGCTTGCTATGATATTAACAAAATTGTTCAATGTCAATGCTCACTATCAAAAATTTCGACACCGTTTTGAATGGGATTCCTAATAATGCAGACGTCAAAAGTGACAAGATGCCCGTCCAACTTTTGATCGCGACTTGAATAAATTAATGTTTTCCAAAAAGCATGCAAAATAGAAAAACTAGTATAAAATACACATTTTAAAAGACATTTAGCGCACTCGCACGTTAGGAAGCGAGTCGTTTCCCAATTTCGCGCTCGTGCGATAAAATTGGTCTTTTAAAACTAGTATCTTAATATACTATTAAAAAATTCCAATTGTTATTAAACTGAAAAACTACCCTATTTTCCGCTAGTAACGGTATGTAAACTGGGCCCTACGTCACTACTTCACCACTTCACATTGGTCACGAAATCAGTGGTATTCCCTCTTTTCGCACATACCGACAACGTCGCGTAGGTGCCACTCGCCATGTTCACGGCGTTTTTTCCGTATCGGTTTGTTGTTTTTTATATGTCTTTAAAACAAACTCATAATCGTATAGTATATACGAAGTCAATCCGAATAGCAGAAAAACTGGAACTCTGATTATGAAGCAGACGCGTGCATTGCTAGGATTGGAAAAATATTTTAAAAGTGCATTTGTACTTACGCTCAACGTTTTTAACAATTTTTAGGTAGTTAACTATATTTTGGAACGTTGATACCGGCTTTAAACTCATGTTTTTCAGAGACATTTCGTTTTTGAGCTATAATCATCAAACTTTTAAACTTTATGAGTGTAAAATGTATAACATTGTTTAGTTTGAATGTAAACTTAAAAATATAAAGAATAGGCATAAACCGCGGTTATACAGACTAAGAAAAAACACGTTTGTTGCTATTATTTTAAATTTTGCAGGAGTCTAAAGAAGGCGAACGGAAAATACTTTTTTCTACGACTGCCTTGAAAATAGACAAAAACGCACTAACAACTGCTCTTGAAAACTGGACATTTCAAACATCGTGTGCAAAGTATACTTATTCGGGTATGTACATTAAAGGGCTTTGTCTCCGTTTTAGAGCTTCGCCATTAGAAGTCCCATTCCCAGATCTCTAAAAAGGGGCTCAATTTTAGGGCTTCACCCCCCCCCTCCCCCCAGGAGCTCCTTTTTGTAAAATTGTGGAAATTGGAATCTCATACCATGGGCCCCCTTTTAAGGCATGGGGCCCAATTTTAGGGCTTCGCCCTCGGGGCCAAATTTGTAAAAAATTGAACTCCCGTACCATAGGCCCCATTCTAGGGTTTCGCCCCCTGGAGCCTCATTTTAAGGCTTCGCCCCAGGAGGGGAGCCCCTTTTCCAAATTTGTCAAATATGAGGCTCCCCACCGGGGGCCCCATTCAAAAGCTTTGCCCCCGAGGGCTCCATTTTAAAATTTGTGAAAGATGGGCCCCGTACCAGGGGCCCCATTTCAGGGATTTTGGCCTAAAAGAGCCCCAATTTAGGGCTTCATCCCCGGATGCTCCTTTTTCCGAATATGTAAAAAATGGGTCCGCCCATAGAGGGCAAAGCCATAAGAGGAGACCGCCGGTGAATGGCGGCTTTTTCCAAAGATATGAAAAGAATAACTCCAAAAACTAAGGGCGAAACACTAAAAGGACGCCCCGGGTAGGGCGTCGTCCCAGCCCTGGCATCTCAATACCTACTCATCAACTAGTTAAACAAATTGCTGTAGAAGTATTTGTATGGTCTTTGTAAACTATAAATATTTTAATTTAAAGACAAGATGCTTGATATAATATTATTATAAATATTATATAATATCAATATTATTTGCAGTCGTAGAAAAAATATAGTATGCAACGCGTGTGAAAATCACTTTTCACACTCGTGTGATTTATGTCACTCGCTTACAGCTCGTGCCATCAAACTTCACACTCGTGTGAAAAGTGTTATTTTCAACACTTGTTGCACAATATACTATTGGAATTTCCTTATGCAAATAAAAATCTAATCCATTTTTACACATTGCTGTAAAAAAGAACAGTTGATGGTCGTCATGTTAAAAGCATGTATATGAGAAAACAGTGCGCGTCTTTAATGTACCTCCTTCCCACCTTACTAACTTTTAAAACGCTCATTTGTTTGTTGCAAAATGTAGGCATACCAAATAGCAATGGTTAAAATGGCGGACGAGCGCCATGTTGGAACTTTTAAATAGAAACGTGTGTCTTGCGATACCTCATTTCAATCGTATCATTGAGTACGTTATGATTTGGAGGCGTTTTTAAAACTGACAATTTTTCATCTTTGACATGTCATAAAACCCAAACAGTTACAGAATTGCGGTTTGAACTTTCCCTCTTAACTTTTTAGGAGCTATTCTGCCATATAAATTTTAAGTACTGTTAGCTGTCAATTTTTTTTATACATTTTGACAGTTTTTGGCAGCAATGGATAGCTTTAAAAAATACAAATCGAATTTCTCTATCTTAAACCGTCCGGATTTAAATTCTATAAAATTATAAATTGTTTAAAAGATACAGAAGATTTGCAGCATGACATCGATCAACTTTTTGAATGGTGTAATGAAAATTATTTATACTTAAATGTCGAAAAATGTAGAGTTACTTCTTTTACTAGGAAAAATGATCCTATCCATTGCACTTATAATGTTAATTCGGCTAATTTAGAAAGAATCTTCTTGGTTACGGACTTAGGCATTTGGTTTGATTCTAAATTAAACTTATTGGATCGTATACCGATGGCTGTAAACCGTGCATTAAAAATGTTAGGTTTTATGACTCGTACTTTGAAAGATGTGAATAATATATGTTGCAAGATTTATTTTGTGCTATTGTTGGATCTGTAGTGGAATATGCAGTTCCAGTATGGTGTCCATACTATTCTACCAGTAAAAATGAAGTTGAAAGAGTGCAAACAAAATGTGAGATTTATTGCATATAAATTGGGTATAACATATAATGTAACTATGATGATATTATGCAACTTTTTAATATTGTAATCTATTTAAAATAGATAATAATATGATCAATTCCCTGGAATTACTGCAGCTGGTGGTACTCCATCGTCCACAAAGATCTCCTAGAAATTCACACACATTTCTTACATATCATAGGACTAACTACGGTGTAAACACTCCATTATGTCGAATATCGAAATTGGCAAATGAAAATACAAATAAAAAAATATAGATTTCATTAATACCAAATGTATTAAATTAAAAAAAAAATGTTATGGAATCTTACAAGACCTAACTGATTGTGAGTTTTAATCTGGGTGATTAAATATTTTCTTTTGTTGTTTACCATCTAGGTAATTATATTATTACAAATGATATCAAATAATACTGAATATATATTTTATTTTTTATTGTTAATAATTTATTTACTACTTGTTAAATAGTTGCAAGTTTTTGTGCAGTATTTTGTGTCTCTTTTTTGTATATGCTAAAAGCGTTAATAAATATTCCATTCTATTAATCCCCTAATCAATTATCAATTAAACGTAAATTGGTTTTTTCCCGAACTGTGACTAAAAATGTATTTTTTTAGATATTCTTTTGTATCTAGTCATATTCATTTTGTGATGGCTTATTATCTTCTGCTTGACAGCAGGCTTATTTAAATGTTACCTTAACTTTAAACAGGTGTCCCCTAAAATATTACGCCTATGGTGCTCCGCCCGCCTGGAGAAACATATGGTGCAGGCGCGTCATTGTGGACGTACATAAATGAAACAAAAATGAAATCTTTGGCGTGCTTCGACCGCCATCATCATAGCTTTTCATTCTTTATTTTATCCCCTCTTCACGGTAATATTTCTAATGTTGGCATGCAAATATTTGATAATTTATGAATGACCTACTCCGTCTTTTCTTTTTTTATATGTCTTTGGTAAAAATGCTAGAATTTTTTATTTTAGGCGTATTTTGTATCACTGTTTTCCATTTAAGCGCATCAAAATCTAAGAGGCGTAGCATGGGCCATGGGCAGGTAGTTTTTTTTTTATCTAAGGAACTGGTGAATTTAAACAAAATTTTAACGTTAACTATGAGCACCATTTTCTTAACAGTTTACAGGCCACCATATCATCCTGGATGACGCTGATTCTAGGGCTAATAATATTTTAAAAATCTTTAATCGAGAAATGTTTTTAACTTTTAATTTTAAAAATAATGAAATACCTAGCTTCTAACTTTCAATTAGTATTAATTTAAGCGTAAACGGTAAATCGTCATCACCATAGAATGAAAAAAAAAATGCTTTTATTTTAAAGTTTATTTAGATTAAATATACAAAGTGAGTAGATAAAATTATAATATTAAAAGGTAAAAGTATTGCGCGAGTGCGTATATACATACTTAGCTACCATGTGAAAGGCGGATAATAAAAATTGCCTACGAGAAATCTAAAAACTTAAACATAGATAAAAGCCTCTTGTGTTAATGTTATAATATTAAAAAAAACCACAACTAAAACGCGGCTGCAGGGCCCATATTTTTTCAGATTTTCTGAAAACAAAAGAAAACACGTCTTAGAAAAAATATTGGAATATCCCCAATTTAGTTTAAGCTAAATATATCTTATACAGATTAATATTGAGTGGGGTAAACACAAAAAATTTCTTGTGAAATAGCACCCCTAAAGCCGGAATTATAGGTGAAAAAATCTTACCAGGACCATGCTTCAACGATTTCCAGATTGGGTGTGGTTTTATTGTACTTCTGTACAAACAATTCTCCCCGTCGGAACAAGGCTATTTGTTTCAAACGAAGAGCTGCGATACGTTCATTTGTCATAACCACCCTCTCAGGTAAATATATAGAATTATCATCATTGAGCTTTACAACTGTTCTAAGCCCATAAGGACCGATAATATTTTCTAAATCTTTAATAGGGAAATGCTTCCACACAGTCAGACTCATGGCAGAAATTAAATTGTATGATTTTGTAACAGCTTCAGCCATTTTTTTTTAGAAAAAATTATTGGCGCCAAATTACAGACAAGTCACTTAGAAAAAAATTGTTGGCACTAAATTAGAGACAAGTCACTTGCGACACTATTTTTAAATAATACTTCGAGCTATATTTATATGGTTTTTTACCTTAGACGCAAGACATGCGTAGTATATACAGAAAAATCCCCTCCATACGAAAATATAAATTGGGGTGCAATTTAGCGAAGCGTCTTTTTTGTACTCAAAGTTTTAGCGGTAAGTGTACTTTATTTAAACTGCGCTATATGGTTTTATTTTTTTAGGAATATTTTACATTTACGGCAGCTATATTTTTTACATAAATTTTCACATTATTTTTTTGTTTTAAAACGCGTATTTTTCAGGTATCGCCACATTTATGACTGTTATATGTTTTATATTTTATATTTTTTTTTAGTAGAATTTTACGTTTAAAGCGGTGCATTTTTCAGGAATTTTCAAGTATTTTTCAATTAATTGGCTATATTTTACTGACAGACCATCCAAAACATAAATCCCTGCTAAATATAAGTTATATGTTATGGAAATATAATGAAGTACAAGGAATCCGAAGGCTCGGATATAGTGATCGAAGGGAATGAATCTAATCCTTCAGAAATATTAGTAGGCCGAGTTTTATGACGAAAGAAGAAGGAAGTACTTCTTAAAATAGTAATCGCCAATCCACATGAAGTATTTTTACCAAAAAAGACAGTTATCGCTTATGCTTTGGAATCAGAGACTATGTCCCCGCAAGGTAAAATATACAGGGTGGACAGAAAATAGGATTAGTATCAAAACAAGATACTAAGGAAATCCTTGATAAGTTGCATTTAACGAATCCCAATGGAATACATGAAATAAAATTATGAAATTTAATCGTGGAATATATAGATATATTTAAAGCGCCTAGCCAACGGCTTAGTTGCACTAATCAAATGAAACACCGCATAGTTACAGAAGATGTACCTCCTATATGCAAGAAACCATATAGAGTACCTTATCATCGAAAAATGATTTTGCAGGGTGAAATACAAAAGTTATTAGATGATGGAATTATAGAGGAAAGTCAGAGTCCATGGTCTTTCCCCGCCATTTTTACCGAGATTTGAATAAAATCACAAAAACAGATATTTCTCCTTTGCCAAACATTCAAGAGACCATTGATCAACTCACGGGATCATGTTTGTTTTCGACGATGTATTTAGCCAGTGGATACTTTCAAATTGAGCTTGATGAACGAGATCGAGAAAAAAGTGCCTTTGTCACTCCAGACAACACGTACCAGTTTGCCAGGATGGCTATGGGTCTGAAAAACTCGCCCAGTACATACATGAGATTCATGCATAGTATATTTTCAGGATTAATAGGAACTGAACTATTGGTATATCTAGATGACATAATAGTTTACTCAAAAAATTGTCTAGAGGACCATCTCGACAGACTTCGCAGAGTATTTAACATTATGAGAAAGAGTATTTTAAAATTCAAACCAACCAAGTGTCACTTCCTACAGACAGAAACAAAATATTTAGGACACGTCATATCGGACAAAGGATGTACTGCCGATCCAGAGAAAAGCAAAGCAATTGACACCTATCCAATACCAAGAAATATCAAGGAAATTCGAGCATTTTTAGGTCTTTGTGGATTTTACAGACGATTGGTACCTCGTTTTTCAGAAATATCTCAACCTCTGACTCTCCTAACGAAGAAAAATACACCTTTTAAGTGGACAGATAAACAACAAGAAGCTTTCGAAACATTGAAAAAAGCATTAGTTACGCCGCTGATATTAAAATACCCAGATTTCAAAAGACCCTTTATGTTAACCACGGACGCCAGTGGGACGGCAATATCTGCCATTTTAAGTCAGAAATACGATGACCAAGAACACCCTATATATTACGTACCATAGCAGAACTTTACTTTCTGCTGAGACCCGGTATTCTACGATAGAGCGAGAGGCTCTAGCTGTTATAGAAGGAGTTAAAAAATTCCGTTATTATCTAACAGGAAGTAATTTTTTTATATTTACTGATCATAAGCCACTCAAGCATATATTAAATATAAAAGATTGCAGTACACGACTAGCCAAATGGGACATGTTCTTAATGGAGTACAGTTTTACGATTGAATATCGACTTGGAAAGAAAAATCAAAACACCGACGCCTTGTCTAGAATTCCGCAGGTCACCAACCAGGAAAAACCACCGGTAGAACGAATACTTGGAGTTACTAGTGAAACTCCTTATCAGAAAGGAAAACCTATGGTACCTGTCATATGGACAAGAGAAGAAATAATGCGAAAACAACAGGCCGATCCGGTAACTCAACATATCATTCAAAGTTTACCAGATCCAACTGATACATATCACTTAGATAGTGATAAAGTGCTCTATCTTAGAAGGCAACAGCATGAAAGACATGACAAAATCGTAGCTCCCAGAGCAATGATTCGTGATATATTAACGCGCTATCACAACTGTCCCATGGCTTGTCACGGAGGACAACATAAAACCTTAGATCTATCAAGAAAGATTTTTATTGGAAAGGAATGACTAGAGATGTAGAATAATTTTGTGATGAATGTCACTCATGCAGCATTAGGAAAAAGCACTACCAACCTCCAGAATAATTACAAAAGCTTCCGTCCCAGGCACCGTATTCGGAAGAATAAACTTGGACATTGTGGGACCTTTAAATAAAACTCGAAATGGCAATAAATATATTCTAACCTGTATGGATTATTTAACTCGCTTTTCCGAAGCTATTCAACTGCTGGATATTACCGCAACTACTGTAGCCAAAGCCTTCGTGACTAATATCATCCTTAGATATGGGATACCTCGCCAAATTCTGACCGATTGCGGACAACAATTTATTGGAAAATTTTTTAAAGAAATTTGCAAAATCATACAGATCGAGAAGTTGCAAACCACACCTTACCATCAGTGGCGTAACTACCATAACACAAGTAAGCGCAATGCGTTGGGGGCCCACTCGTCCAGTGCCTAATATTAAAGGTTTCTGTCAACTGAACCTAGGAACACCTTTATGTCAAGCAAGGATTATTTTTTATTAAGTTCTGCATAATTTAATACCTAATGAAAAGTTTGGCAACATCAACGTCGTGACACTCGTCAGTCGCCGATCAGAATTAGTCCTGATTTGATTCGCAGTGAGCACCATCGTCTTTTGGTTTGACATCCCGGGAATCCCGTTTTGTTGACATATTTTAACCTGTTGCCACGAGCATTACCTTACCATTATTTTATAGTTTTAGTAATTGATACGCTAATTTTTCCTACGTTTTAAAAATGAGTGACCACAAAAAAATATAAAAGCACCCGCAATTAAAAGAAAACTAAAAAAAAATTGGAATTAAAGAAAAATTGCGAAAATGTGTTTTGTTTGACGAAATCGCAGTTTGAGCCAAATTTGCAACCGTTTACGTCCAAACGCGATGACATTGGGGACAATAATTATATTTCTTAAGACGAAGATCACTCAGAATATTTGATCGGTATAACACAACGCACAAGCGGCCTAATTTTTCTGTGTGCTAAAACTAAAAAGTTCTATGAAGCTGAAATATCATCAGACACCGTAATATCAAGTAAAGACACAATACTCGAAAGTGATTTAGGTCATTTTGTTAATAAACCATTAAGATGTAAATGTGAAAAAAAAAACTTAAAAAAATTGAGCTTTCAAGTAAAATTAGGGATGAAAGAATAGAAGCTGGGCGTATAAAGAAAAATATGCTAGATTTTGAGTTGAGTTGGTATTCTTATCTATTAGGTTACATTATGTGTTATCAGAAGTGAATTTTACTTCCAAAGCTTTACAAAAAGAAACAATTGCTTTGGATGAAGCTAGTTCTGTTTTATTAAGAACAAAAAGCAATGTGGGAAAACTACCGTCAACGCTATAATGAGGTTCTAAAAGAAGCACGAACAACTGCTCTGAAATGGTACATTCCAACTAATTTTAGGAGTAAGCGACAAGTTATCAAAAAAAGTATTTGATGAATTAACTTTAGATCATCCTTTTGATTCCAGGGCGCGCTCTGCACTTTTTTTGTGGGGGTTGAATGAGACCGAGCCGTTACGTAACGCCGTCACTTAACGTAACGTAACGCTGCATGTTCCCGTATAGGTAGAGAGCTGAAATTTTCAGGTGATGTAGCCGGGGTAAAAAGAAGATCCTGGACGAAAACGGGACCCCTCACCCCACCCCGTTAGGCCAAGGGGGGGGGGGGGGGGGGGAGAAATAAAAACTTAAATAATTAATTTCGGGAGAACGGGAAGAGGTACGGGTTCGAAATTTTTATGGCAAGTGCGCCACATGTGGGGGCCACCTTAGACCATACAGGGAGAGATCGGGGCTATAATTTAAGAGGGGATTTTGGGGTATCTCTACATCGAAGGCTCAGATCGAAATTCTGACAAACGATGACCCCGCTTGTTGACGTTTTCACTTCTATAGTGTGGTTTAAGCACACACAAAATTTTTATTTTTTTGAATTGGTGTTTTTTATCAGCTATTGACATTATAAAGTGTCAGTCAACAACTAGATTTACATAAGATAGATTTACATAAGATAAGTGGTATCTTTTTGTTTTTGCAACCTAAAAATCTCATAAATTCAACAAAATCTAAAATCCTTAAGAGCTACAATCAACAAAAATATTCTTAAATCATATTGCAAAATTTCTCTTACAATTTATAAAAACAGAGTTAAATCAAGAAATGACTGCCAAACAAATGTTGATTTAAACAAATTTGCATTGACCTATTATTTTTTTTACCATGCCGATTATATAATATGTGTCAGCTGAAGAATCTTTTAGTAAACTAAGTATTTAAGGAATCAAATAGGGCATGCAAGATCGATTTCAATATTTATCTTTAATTTCCGTCGAGAGCGAAGCTCCCAACAAATTATATCTTAAATATGCATATGAATTTGAAGTGTGTAAAACGAGAAAAAATCGTTTTAGATTTTAATAAGTTTAACTCGAGTGTTTAAACTAGGGAAATTTCATTAATATTTCCAACTTCGTTAATAACTACTACTTGGTTAAAATTTAAAGTTATTTTAGAGTTTTGCTTTTTTTGATAAAAAAGAAATATTTTGATGTTAATGTAAAATAAATAAAAAAATTAAAGCTAGTTGTTTAATTTTTATTTAGTATTTGTGATTTGTGATTGAAAGGGGGGGCCTCCTTATGTATTTTGCGTTGGGGCCAAAAAAATATAGTTACGCCACTGCTTACCATGCCGCTTCTAATGGTATGATCGAACGTATGCACAAGACTCTAAAAAGTATGATCAAACACTACGTTAACAACGATAACGATTCATGGGATGAATTTTTGCCATTCGCAATCATGGCCTACAGAAACCATGTCCACGACTCTACAAAAGTCCATTTTTCTTAATGTATGGTAGAGACATGGAACTACCGCAGCATTTAATTACCCGACCCAGAGAATATCGATATGATTTAGATGATAATTATGCCACCGAAATGTTACAACGAATGCAGTATGCTTTAGCCAAAGCTACTGAACACTCAGAACAAACAGCTGAAAGACAGTGTGATCATTACAATCGAAAAGCCAAACCAAAACAATTTAAACTAGGAGATCGAGTAAACTTATACACTCCTGCTATACCAGGAGAGTCACATTTAGCAAGAAAATTTCAGCCATCATTTACAGGACCTTTCCGAGTAAGTGAAGTCAAAGGACCTGTTACGTATAAAATAAAGGAAATTAATGGACGAAAGGAACACATAGTACATGGAAATCGATTAAAAATATGCAGATGTCCGGAGATCCACCCAGAAGAACGCCAGGAATTATTACCTTAGAATAATAGTGATAACGAACCAGTGGAAACTGATGTTAGCAACACCATCTACTACCATGTGTCACCGCCATCTGTACAAATTCCAGATCCATCCGAGGACTCCTATGCTGAAGGACAACTGCCAGGAGACGAAAACGAAAATTCATTCGAAGAACCATTAGCAAAATCTATCGAACATCAAGAAGAGTTAGTTTCAGAAGAAGAAAATATTTCTGACGCAGAACAACTGCCAGAAGAAGAAGACAAAAATTATTTCGAAAAAGAATTAGCAAAATCTATGGAACAACTCGACGAACTAGTTTCCGAAGAGACCGACAGCTCTGACGAAGAACAACCAGAACCCTCTATTGAACGATTGGAAATATCAGCCGCAGAAGAACAAGAAACTACAGAGCCACTTGCTTCTACGAGTGCTATGGAATGGATGCAAACGATACTTTCATCACACGCAGTGGGAGTGGGCGCGTATCACGATTCTCAAGACTAAAGTGAGAACGCAATATGCAACCTCAACTACAAAACGTAGATTAACCTATGTAAGTATCTAAAAGATCAAGTAAACCGACTTAAGAAAATAGACGAACGTGGTTCATATATGTATATAATGTAATTATTATCTCTATGGTATTATTTAAACGTATATTAGAAATAGAACTATTAAACTAGGATACTAACGAGAAAGGAATATAGCTTTATCATTCGGATTCGATAAGACAAATCAAAGATCATAGTCTAACTCCCTTAATATCGGTATCATTTCATTAAAAGCCAATTTTCAAAGTAAAGAAAACAATATATAAAACGTAAGGAGTTAACTAATCCCTTAGATTTGAGAAACCCTCAATTAACGTAAAATCTCGAGATACTTTCATCTTGAAGTTGATTTTAATAATAACTTACCAAAAGGCACAAAAGACTCTTTTTAGCAATGGCTTAAGACTTTTAACTTATTAGAAATAAATAACATTACCGCAGTTACTACGTAAAGTAATAAAATTGTATTAGAGATAAATTAAGAATGTTAAAAATAGTAAGTACTATTGTTTATAATTATTGAGTGGTTAGTTAAGGTTGTTGTTGTAAAAACAAATGGACAATTTTCTAATTTTAAGAAGTCAAAAAACCGCATATGAGTATAAGTAGATGTTAGGGAAAGAGGATGTATTGATGATGGACTACAGATAGAGATAAAATCATGTATATACGAACTACATAACGAGCCTAACCCGGCCTAGCAAGTGTTCGCGTGTGCGTGTGTTTTATAGTAAATTATGCCTTATAAATCGCAAAGCTATGTGTCACCTTCGGTTGCGCCCAATACCACGGTAGAATTATGAACGGTAGCGTCAAATGCATAAAAATCGCGATTTTGCCGCCTGAGGTAAAAGCAGTTCAATCCAGTTTTCTCATAGACTCGCAGAAACTTTGGGGAGTTTTAGCACAAACGTATTATACGAGGGCGAGGGAGACATTATTTAGGAACTGTTGTTGCGTTTTCTATAACGATGGTTGGATTTTGTGCAGTGGATAACTGTTTCAGTAAAAGTGATGGTGAAAAATAATTTTTTAGATTCCCAAAAGATTCTTTCAGGTATGAGTAAATATTATCTACAATTAAAATACCTACCTACTTGTTTTTTTAAAATGAGATGAGATAAAAATTAGGCATGAAAATATTATTCATAAAATTGTACACTCCATACATTCATTAATCAATCATGTTCTCTTTTCAAACCACTTGGTTTTGTATTAATCTTAAAATTTACCATTAAACTTATAGTTCCCATTCATAGCATGGAGGTGGAACCAATAAAAACGAAAATATTTTATATCTAAATAAACCAAAACAATGCAATTACAAAGAGAAAAATACCATCATCATTTTTCCAAATTTCAATTACGGGTGTTAAGGGAGTAGTGACCATAAAGGGGTCGTTTATTTTTGTAGAAGGGATTGTAGCTCAGGTTATAAAACTATTATGGGCCTGAAAATTGGTAGTTTAGGTATCTAAGTATAAGACACTGCGTGGCGTGACCGTCAAAACCAACAGGATTGATTCCGGCGTATAAAGAACCGTTTTTTTATAGTGAAAAAATAGTATATTAAGATACTTGCTTTAAAATACCATATTTTATCGCACTAGCACGAAATTAGGAAACGACCCGCTTGCGTGGAGTTTCCTAACGTGCGTAGATTTTTAATGAAAACTATTTTGACGTCTTTATTACTAGAAATCCCATTGAAAGCGGTGTCGAAATTTTTGCTAGTGGGCCTTGACATTGAACAATTTTGTTAATATCCTAGCAACCAGTCAACAAAAGCCGTATCGAAAAGAAGTTCTTTTCGACACGCATTTGCGTATCAAAATGAAATCATTTTGAACGCAAAATAGAAATACTATATTGTGCAACAAGTGCTGAAAATAAGACTTTTTACACCAATGAGACAGTTTGGTGAAACGAGCCGTAGACAAGTGTCATAAAGTCTTTTCGGCACGTGTAGCACACTATACTTTTTCTACGACTGCTACATACAAAGGCTGGGTGCCTCACTGGGAGTGTGGTAGAAAATTACATGTTACCTATTATATGGGAAACTTGTTTATTATTGATTTATCAGAAAATGTTATCCCTAGCGAAAGAAGCTACGTGAGTAAGAGAATCTTGCTAAGCTATACCTAGGGGCACAGTCCTAAACGGGCCACCGGTGTGGGGTCTCTATTTTCTAAATATTTTGAAAGAGGCTCTGGGGGCGAAGCCCTAAAATGAGGCCCCAGGGGGGGGCGAAACCCTAGAATGGGGCCTATGGCACGGGAGTCCCATTTTTACAGATTTTGGAATGGAGCCCCGGGGGCGAAGCCCTAAAACTGGGCTCCAAGCCTTAAAAAGGGGCCCCTGGTATGAGAGTCCCATTTTCTACAGTTTTGCAAAAAGGGGCTCCTGGGGGGTTGAAGCCTTAAAATTGGGCCCCCTTTTTTGAGATCTGGGAATGGGATCTCTGAGGGCGAAGCTCTACATCGGAGACGAAGCCCTTTAATCTAAATACCCGAATAAGCGTGTGAAAAGTATACTTTGCATACGCCGTGTGCAAAGTATACTTTTCGCACGATGTTTGAAATGTCCAGTTTTCAAGAGCAGTTCTTAGTGCATTTTTGTCTATTTTCAGGGCAGTCGTAGAAAAAAGTTATTAAACAAACTTTGCGTATATTACGTTTTGTGTTACTAAATACCTTAGAGTTATATTAGTTTGGGTTTGCACTAAACTTGTCTTCAATTTCGAAGAAATTCATATTTTTATAGTATAAGCTACATTACACAAAACTTGTTATTAAATGCATTGTTTATTGTTTTATTATCATTTGAACTTTCACACATTCTTAAGAACCTGTCGTGAAGCATCTAGTCTTACATGAATATATGCATATAACCTGTAGGCTAATAGCCTTACCCTATACTAGGATCAGAACTACCTCTAAGTGTATTATATATTAAGAAATAATTTTAGATATTTTTTATATGGTGGGTTCGATATAAGTAATTTCAGTGCAATTTAATTCATATAGTCTTCTGAACTCAAGGACTAAGTAGGTATACTTGGCCGGTTCTGCTTCCTCCTGGATGCGCAGTAGCAAAAATCGACCACGTGGGCAATGCCATTTTTAAGGCGTGGCATTTATTTATTTATTTATTTTTATTTATTTATTTATTTATTTATTTATTTATTTTTTATTTTTTTTGGACACGTGGACAACGACATATTTAAGGCGTGGCACCCGATAGATGACAAGTGACAAATGACAGCTGACAAATGACAGTCGATGACTTGTGTAGAATAACAATAGCTCGAACAATAGCTCACGTGTGCTACATCATATTTAAGGCGTGGTATCGGACATTTGACGTTTGACAAATGACGGTTGAAAAATGATAGATGACTTGCACAATGACAAACATGGCCGACCTGGGCTACGTCATATTTAAGACAGACTCGGCCATCATCGGACGCTCCGATTCGAATTCTTGTCTATGTAACAATTATTTAACATCAGAGCAATCATAAACGTTTTTAGTATCGTATAATACCTAGCCTAGTAACGTACCGTGAAAAATGTCTGAGCAGAAAATAGTTTCTATCGATATACAAGGTTTCCCATGCTCAGGAGGATTTATTCCTAAAGAGCTTGCTATCTATGATGGAGAACGAATTTGTAATTTACTATTCAAGCCACCTTATTGCAAGCAGCTATTGAGAGAAGAAGATCTGAAAGTAGTAAGGTAAGCCTGAAGAAGTAATGTAATATAAAAACCTGAGCTAATACCATAAAAATAATAATACGACACTCGCGAAGAAGTCCAAGAATCATCGCGACAAGGTTTAATACCGAAAAGATTGATGTGATAAATATCTAATGTACAGTAGGTTATTTTTAGCCGCGTTAGGCAAGAGAGCGCGAAACAGCCATCGCGTCAAGACACGAGCTCAATGAAGGAAAAAAAGGAGTTATTTATAGAACTGTCTAAAAATATAGTGGATGTATACGTTTTGGTTTAATCGATTGATGATTGGAGTTTCGAGCGCAAAATTAGTTGTACGAGCTCAATGAAGGAAAAAAAAGAGTTATTTATAGAACTGTTTAAAAATATAGTGGATGTATACGATTTGGTTTAATCTATTGATGATTGGAGTTTCGAGCGCAAAATTAGTTGTACTGTGTAAGTGATGACATACACTCATTTAAAAATGTTACATCTTTTGTTTATTTTTTTATTAGTATCCTTTGCAATAGCCGAGGTAGATAATAGTTACACACTCGAATTTTTAAAATACCATGGTTATTTAAATGTAAGTGATAATTTGACTGAAATATCAAATATGGAGAGTTATACAAATGCAATTAAGGAATTTCAAATGGCTTATGGTTTACCAGGTGATGGAAGCTTGACTGCTGAGATTGCTGCATTTATTAATTCGTTTTGGTGTGGATCTCAGGATAACTATTATTCTATTCATAATATAAATGATGGAAAATGGAGTACCAATAAAATAAGATGGATGATGTATCCACATACATTATTTTTACGGTTAAATCAAGTGTATAGAAAAATTGGAGAGAGTGCTTTTAAGCTATGGGAAAATCAAGCAAATTTAAGTTTTACATATTCAGACACGAATCCAAATATTATAATCTCATTTACTTACCCAAATCATACCTTTCAAAAAGATAAATCAACTTTGTGCCCAAATAAATTATCTTCAGGGATTCTTGGACACTCTTACTTTCCAAGTTTAGGTACAAATACAGTAGAAATTCACATAAATAGAGACATTGAGTGGTACTTAGAAAATGAAAACCACCAACAGGAAAAACTAGTTTGTTGCATGTGTTAGTTCATGAAATAGGACATGCTTTGGGTATTGGACACTCCCTAGATTCTAAGTCTATTATGTACCCATTGCTGCTTGATAAAGATAATGTAACATTAAGTAAAGATGATATATCTGCTATTCAAATACTGTATGGAAATATATACAGAAAAAAACTTAATAACACCATCTTTAACAAGATCAACAACAACCAAGAAGCCTTTACCAATAAGAACAACAACGACTACGATAGCAAAAACAACAACGGTGTCGACGACGACAACAAAGATGACTACTCAAAAATCAGTAGAAGGAGCATCTAAAGTAATGACAATATGTGAATTGAATTCTACGATGTAAAACAAGTTTTTGATGATAAATAATAAACTTTATATATTGTATGAAAAATATGCGTGGTTAAATTTAAATACCAAAGAAATTTAAAACACACCTTTATTAATAACTGACTGGCTTAAGTTCCTTTCACCTGATTTTAAAAATATATCAGCAATATATCAAAGACTAAATGATGACATAGTATTAATTTCACGTAATATTATTTATGTTTTTCAGTACGAATCATTTAATTTAATTAAAAGAGAATATATAAATAATATAATACCATATGCTTCAGAAATACAGGCAGCCGTTAATTCATATAAAAGTAAAACATACTGTTTTTTTTTAACAATAACATGTTTATAGAACTAGATGAATGTACCTTTAGGCCAAAGAAAACTGGGTTTATTACAGAGCATTTTACAGGCGTTCCAAGTAAGATTGATTCAGTTCTCCGCTATACTAATGGGAAGTTATATTTTATTTCTAATGGATATTACTATGAATATGATGAAATTAGACGTGTCTCAAAGAGCACGGGAAAAATTGATTTAGGTTTCTTTGGTATTTCCTGTCCAAATGGTTTACTACAACAGCTTTAAATACTTTTAAATAAAATAATTGTGTTGATGAATAAAACTTAATGTAACTTTTAAAAATATATTTATAAATGAATAAAACAAAAGTATTATACGAAATATGTTTTTTATTGTAAACTATAAAATTTTTTTCGCTTTTTAAAACACCATGCGAGATATTCGTTCAGGAAAATATATTTGAAACAGTGCCAAGATATTTAACCTTTGTAGTAAACATTATTAATTATGATGAAAGTAGTTGGTATAATTTGTTTACAGACTAAAATAAGATTAGTGCATAAGCTGTACATTTGAATAATAAATATAAATTAAGCAACGTTGTTTTTGTCATGTTTATCACTAAAACCTAACCACTTTACAAGCACTTTGTTATTCTTACGTTTTAATACTTTTTCGACGAGATAAATACAAGATATTTCACTTTTTGAAGTTGAAGTTCATAAAAGCCACCTTTTATATCTTGATTCGATTCATCTTGTAGCAAATATGTAACTGGATTTGTTAGTTGCACCTTTCTCACAGTAAATATTTCTGTTGACCAGTTTGGTTTGTATTTCTGGTCAAATGCACCTCTAAATTTTGAAATCCTTACATGATCGCCGATTCTGAATGTAGGTATAGATGTAATTTTTATTTTATTATAAACATTTTTTAACAAAAACTGTTCATGTTTTTTGGAAACTTCACTAGGTTTAAGACCTGTTGTGGTATGCTTTTTATTATTATACGTATTTACAATTCTATTAAGCATGTCCAGCCATTTATATGACACCTGTAAACTGAATTCTTTCCACATCATATTTTTTAAAGGTCTATTTACACGCTCGATAATAGAAGCTTTTTTTTCACTATACACTACATAATGAAAAATTTTATTTTTAACCAAACTTTGTACTTCCATCCCCAAAAAATCGGTTCCAGAGTCAGTACATAAATTAATAGGTTTTTGAATTTTAAAAACATTTTCTAAAGCTTGTGATACTTTAGAGGTTTTGTTTTTTAACGGAAATGTCCATACATATTTTGAAAAACAATTAATTACTATTAGAATATATTTAAAACCTTTATTTTCTTTTGCATATTCTTGCATGTCAACCAAATCCGATTGCATTAAATCATTTAAAGATTTTAAAATAACTTTTCTCCTTTTAAAATTAATTCTTGCTGGTTTATGTATTTCGTTGACACTTTGGCGTTTTGCTTCTGTAACAAAATTTGTCATTTTATTCTATGATATTAGCTTCTCGTAACTCTTCTATGATTGAGCTTATTTCATTAATATGACTCGTATTGCCGGCACTCTGAGAAGCTATTAATAATTTTAACCTCGTAACCAGTTCGTTTGGATTGTCCCAGTAAACATAATCAATTGGTGAATTGTAGACTTTCATAAAGACTCCTTGACCATATTTAGAGTTGTCTTCCCCACCACTATCGTCAGTGTTATCAATTTCAGGTTTGTGTTGTAGAAACATAACTGGTTCAATAATTTTTAAAATTTTTGTGTTTTGTTGAAGAGTCTAAATTTGAATCAAAATGCTTTCCAACAGCACAACTTGTAAACAAAATATCTGCATAGTTTTGCGCATCTATTTTAGTATAAATTTTTGGTAAATTCAGATTAATCAGGTCCATCAAAATCTATTCTTTTATTTCCTATAGAGAAACGCTCAATTTCTTCGTCAAATTTAACTCGAAATTTTCCATCGGAATAATCTCTATTGGGTCTTTAATAAATTTTTGACATACTTTAATGGCAGAGCATTATACTGTGTGTAATAGTCATTATACGATTTTTCTCTAATAGTCTTATTAAGTTGTTCTTGATATTTTTTTTGTTTTCGAGCATCATCTTCTTGTAATTCAATTTGTAAATCCTTAAGTAACTTTTCTTTTAATCTATACTGTGGTTGATCAGATAATGATGAAAACGACATTTTTCGTTTGTGGTTTGGTGCACTTGTAGCAAGAGCATGTCGTTTTGGTGTAATGTCATATTTTGTTTCGCGATTGATTGGTGTAACGTGCGTTGGTTGTAGTGGTTCAGAAACGGTGGATTCCTTAAATTTTTCTTTACTACTTTACTACTTACTCTCTAGGATTCGTGGTTGTAGACACTCTTGAACTGAATATAAATGTCTATGTCAATGTTTTTATACTGAATTCTACTTTATATTTACTGGTGTATTATGATATCCTCTAAGTTTATCCAAATCAGTAGTAATGGGTTTTAGTGTCATTCAGAGGTTCTTTTATAGGATTCAAAATCTTGTTGATAGCCTCATCTTCTTCAGAACGCTCCAACTTTATGATAAATACTTTTTTCTAATAGATCTGGCAGTATCATTAATCCTCTTCTTAACATCTTTTATCGAATTTGCTTAAGACAGGTGGCATGACTGGACAGCCACCTGTCAAGCAGGGTAGACATGACCGGTCAGACAGGGTAGACAGACCTGTTTAAGCCGTATAAGCCGTCTAAAAAGCTGTATACCGACTTGTATAGCTGTATATAGACTTGTATAGGCTGTTATAGCAGATAACCAAGTATTACATAGACCAGAGATATGTTCTCAATCAGATCACGACTTAGTACTGAGAATTATCATTACCTTTACGAATATCATCATCTTTAACTATTACTAGAAATCCGTATTTATCCTTCCAAGTCTCTGAACAAATATTTTTAAAAATATCCATCGACATATCGGTGTTCACGTGATCGTCATACACATGTTTGAGATTCATATCATCTTGTTTAAATAATACCAACATGTTTGCATTGTCTCGAACTAACTGCTTAGGTATTTTCGAATATGTTTGGCATAAATAGAGTGAATCAATCGCATTATGTCTTTCCATACAAAAATAATTTCTTATTTTATCAAAATTCTTTTTTATTTTCTTGAAAATATTGATCGTTTTTTTTCTTATTTGTTTTGTTTTTAGGATGTAGATCATTTTTAATATTTTGTAGATGTTTTGTTATGAATTCAAAAATATTTTCATGTGCCAATTTACCATGTTTTAGTTGGTTTTAATTTGTTTTTAATATCATTTCTTTTGGAAATTAGTTTGAGTTAGTTTGGCTTTTCGTCTTAGTCTTCTTATGTTCAGTCTTCTTCTTCTTAGGTTCAGTCGTCTTCTTAGGTTTAGTCTTCTTTTTCGAATCCATCGTTGTTGTTCTATGCTTCACAGTAAAATAATGTAGTTCAAATAAAATCATAAATATATGGCTATCAAAGCAACAGCGATTTCAATTTATTGTCTTTGAAAATAGCTAGAAACCCAAAAGATTTACTCCAACAGTAAGCACAAATGGATTTGAGGTTATCAAATGACATATCGGTACCAACGTGATCTGTATAAACGTGACGTAAATTTAGATCATCTTGCTTAAACAAAATTAGAACGTTGGCATTGTCTCTTATTAAATGTTTAGGTATTTTAGCATAGGTTTGACAGAGATAAAAACAATCTATGTTATTATGTCGACCCATACTAAAATATTCACGAATGACATCTTGTTTATCACATGCTACGTCATCAAATATAAAAATAGAGTTTGGTTTGGCTTTAGAGGGTGATATTATTTTTTCACTATTACTAAATGGATAATAACCTACACCTTTAATAGGTTTTTAATAATTTTTCTAAATAAATATATTTGGGTTGGTATAAAGACCTTGAGTAAATATAAACATTTTCAAATTTTAGACCGTTCGGATGTTCTAACAAACTTAACATAGCGTTTGTTTTGTCACAAGAACTTGGTCCTGCTAGAATAGCACGTATCGTTCTTGGTAATAACAGGAAATAGTCCTTTTAAGAAGTAGTTCTAATTTAAATGGAATAATTCAAACCAAAGACAAAAAAGAAAAATATAATGTTTTTTAAGCAAAATTCTTTGGAAAATGCCTCATATAACTGTCAGCGACAGGCAAAAATTACGATTGTTTAAACAGTTTGAAAGCAACCAGGATTTAAGTATTAATTTCAGAAGCTAGGAATTGCATGAAAGTATATTTAAATTCAGAAGTATTTCCCTATGATAATCTAAATTTAGATTTTAAGAATAAAAAATGTGCTATTTTGTATGAAATGTACAGACAATTTCAAAAATAGTACTATTATAAAAGTTACAGTGATCCCTGTGTTTCGCCTTCAAGATTTAAAACACAAACTCCTTTAGTAGTCATCGATTGTTCACGACAGAGTGAAGACGTACTTGTTAGAGAAGCAATCAATATTCGTATAGAGTTTTGAAACATCTGAAAATGTGCCAAACAAATCGGCTGCCTACTGTTTAATATTACACGACAGAGTAGTTAAATATAACCCGTTTACAAGTGTAATGAAAACGTTTTAAAACAATGTTTATATTAAATTGTCAAGGATTTCAGTACAAGGAAAGTCACTTTATATGTAAGGAAATTGCTATTATAAACATAAAAAATGGACAATAATTTCATCAAATGGTCGAATCGCTCTTACCAATTGACTTCATGCAGGATAACTTCAAGAAACAAGTGCATTGGAACACGAATATGATTCATGGACTTTCTTGGGATAATACACTTAATACTAATCTAAATAATAATCATATACCGTTTAAAATATCATTTGAAAATTTATCAATGTATATTAAATTTATTGTGAAAAATGATGTAGTGTTTGTAAAAGGTTTAGATAAAAGAGATTGGTTGAATAACTTAATTTGTAACAAAATAACTGATTTGTCTGAACTAGGGTGTCCAAACTTGACCGTTTTAAAATCATTAGATAAAAACTCTACCTATCATTGTATGTGTCACATTTATAATAACTTAAGGTGTGCTAAGGAGAATGTACTATTATTACGTAGATGGTATCTATACAAACATTTGTAGCAGTTATTTTAATATTATACTGAACGAATAAATGTTTTACTATTTTTATTATTATAAAGTAGATGGTAATAAAAAATGTATAACTAATTTATATCAAATGAAAAATAAAGACTTCAATTTAACTTATATTATTTATTTTTTTATAACATTATTACATATGTTTTTATACAGATACATATTTTTTACATTAGAAGATTAGAGAGTTGAGAATTAGAATTGTTACCATAAGATGTTAAGGGTAACTCTCTGTCACAGTTCTCTACTTCCTGCTCTTGCCCTGGTTTTATATCTTGAATATCAATTAGCATTGCTTCGGTCACAACAGGTTCGTTATCTAAATTGAAATTGTATTTTTTCATAGCCCAATGGAACAATTTTATTTCGTCCTCATTTTCCAACCATGTGCGAATATATTTGACTGGCAAATTTCCAAATTTTCTTATTAAGGTCGAATCTTTTGGTGTGTAGTTTAGTTGAATAAGAATCTTGTCACCTTTAAGTGATATATCTCTCACCCCGTATCTAGAAAAAGAAAAAAGAAGTAATTTAGTTAAATTAGAATATTGCCACTTTTAAGTAATAAGTAAGTAGTAAGTATTATTGTCTAGTATCTAGAAAAAAACAGTCAATGAGGAAAAAGAAAAAACAACAAAAACTCACCTGAAGATTTATTTTGCTATAACATACACCATTTTTGGGGGGCAATTTAATTTATCAGTCATGATTACTATTATTGTTGAAGAAATAGTTGCCATCTATTGTGTAGTAACTTTTAGCTTTTTTAAAATTAATAAATTGCTCCACGATCTTCAACCAACACTTACACGTATGCTTTTTTAAAACTAAGTAAACAAACTACCATTTTAACCCTGTTTTTATACTGAAACTTTGAAAAAAAGCATATACATTTGACAGTAATTATTGTTTTAATGTCCCATGTTGTTTAAATTAAAAAATCAATTTTCAAATATCAGCTTCCTACTCCAAAAAACATCCTTTTCGGTTTGATATCCTGTATAAATTATAACATTTTTTTCTCTATTTAATGTTTATCATCAATAATACTTCAAAAACATCCTTTTCCGTTTGATATCCTATATATAAAATTTGCCTTTATTTTCCTGTATAAATTATAATATACTTTTAGTTTATTTACTGTTTATCATCATTCTTTTCTTGATTATTTTTGTGCATCCGATAATGTGTATTTGTTTAGAATCAATTTTCCAATGTATATTTTCACCTAAATATTCTGCCTAAAAATATCGAAAACCAAAACAATACTACATGGATTATAAAAACGTTTTAAACCTAAGTAATCTTATTCAGTTAGTTTTACTCATTTATATCGTGAACAACATGAGTGAGCCGGAAAATCGTCAACTTGGGAAAAAGAGAACGGTGTATTTGGCTGACGACGAACTATTTGAGGTTAGCTTTGATGGGGCAACTACATTTTTACCAACCTTAAAAATTAATTTTTTTAACGAGCCTACTGAACCTGAAAATTCAACCCTTTCTATTACATGGTTGACGACAAGTAGTTTTTTTTTTTTTTAAGGCGATGAGGAATCTTCCAAAGATGCCGGCCCTGATGGTCTGCCGAGCATGCACGATTCTAACCTCTCTAGAGGTCAGCCTATGTACTAAACCCCCCCGCCATTATCGAAGTATCCCCCTGGGACTACCGTCAGGCATTACTTCAGTGGGGTCGACACTTGATTGATGTTACAGGTTTTTTTTTCAGTTCTACTACTTCTTCTACCTTTCGTTTTCTCTTTTCTTTTTTTTTATTCGTTTTTGTCAGGCTTCCATTTCTCGACGTTTTGTATTCAGCACTTTTACGACCATTGTATCTACTGCTCCCCAGGTAAGTTCGCTTTCTAACATTTTATGCACAATATTTTCAGGTGTTATCCGACCCAGTACCGTTTCTGCTTCTCTTCTCTCCTCAGCCTACCTTACGCATTCGAAGAAGGTATGCTCTGTTGTGTCCGGAAGGTTACAATAAATACAATTATTATTTTCTTTTATCTTAAAACGATGAAAGTATGCGTTGAAACAACCATGTCCCGTTAGGAACTGCGTGAGGTAGTAGTTTACCTGTCCGTGTTTCCTGTTTACCCATGGTCTAATGTCAGGTACGAGTCTTCTGGTCCAGTTTGCTTTTCCATCGTCTTCTTCCCATCTTCGTTGCCATTGATCCATTATTGTGCTATTGGTTGCTTTACTGTTCTGTCCTTGGTTAAGCATTACCTTTTCCTCAACGAGCAAGTCAATAGGAGGGATTTTCGCTATGACTAGCAGTGCCTTTGTGGACGTGGTCCTGAATGCGCTAGCAATCCTAATGGCAGTTTTCCTCTGTACTCCAGTTAGTATATTCCTGTGTTTTTCACGGCTCTTTGCCATATTACTGCTCCATAGAGTACTATAGAGTTTGCCACGGCGTACAGAATTCGTCTTGTACCTTCCTTGGGACCTCCTAGGTTCGGCATGATGCGGCCGAGATTAGCGATTGCCTTACAAGCCTTTTCCGCTGTTTTTCTTATATGGTGGCCCATGTACATGTTTCTATCTAAGTAAATCCCAAGGTACTTTATACTCTCCTGGCTCGTGATTTCTGTATTATCTACATGCACAGTAATGCTTTTTATTTTTCTGCCTGCTGCCAGTAGGACTACTTCCGTTTTCTGTGCTGCTATGCGTAATTTTTGTTGGTCCATCCATTTAAGTACGTCTGCTATCACTTTATTTGCTATTCTTTGAAGCAATTCTGCTGTTTTTCCCACCACCAGGATGGCCAAGTCGTCAGCATACCCAATAAGTTTGACTCCGTATGGCACGGGGATCTTGAATACTCCATCATAATACAGATTCCATAATGTTGGCCCTATCACGGAACCCTGGGGAACACCACATGTCATTCTCATTTGTTTTCCACTTCCAACATGCAGGATTCGATCTTCCAAATAGCTACTGATTAGGTTATATAGGTATGGCACGACCTTTCTTCGCCGTAGTTCCTTTAGAATGCCTTCCCACGGGGCGGTGTTGAAAGCATTTTTTACGTCGAGCGTTATTAGCGCGCATCTTTTCCGTCCTACCCTTTCATTCGCTTCATCCGCTATTTTCTGCACCCTTTTAAGCGCATGGATCGTTGAGCGTCCCTCTCGGAAACCGTATTGCTCAGGGGCCAAGCTGCCAGTTCTTTCTATCTCTTGTTTGAGTCTTTCTGTTATCATTTGCTCAAATAGTTTGCCCATGACATTTAGCACGCATATCGGTCTGTAGGCCTTCTCGTTCGAATTTTTGCTTTCTTTTTCAATGAGTACCAGTCTGGCCTTCTTCCACTCCTCGGGGAATACTCCATTGACCAAAAACCTGTTTAATAAATCTAGTATTCTTTGTGGGTACTCATTGACCACTGCTTTAATCACTTCTGGTGGAAGTCCATCCGGCCCATTTGCCTTTTTAACCTTAATACGCGTGTTCGCATTAATGAGCTCTTCGAGAGAAAATAGGGGAATTTCTGCATTTTCTGCATTTAATCTCTTCCACTTAGTCACATTGTTTACTGGGAATAATTTTTTAGCTATTTGCATCTGCTTCTCGTCCGTCAGGTGTGATGGCGGTTTGGATTTCAGCTTGTTGGTGACGATTTCTTCCACTTCTTCAATCACCTGTTTCCAGGATGCAGTCTTGGCCTTTAGGATTGTCCTTTTCAGTTCTCTTCGACTCTCTTTATATGCCTCTGAGCACAAGATTTTTTGAGTATTATTATTAGCTTTGTTAGCTCGAACCATGGCTCTTCTTCGGAGGTTACATTCCTTTCTTTTTGTGGCTACTTCGTCGGTCCACCAGTACACCGGTCTCTTGTTTGATTTATAGTTCTTTTTTGGGAGGGTCTTATCACACGCTGTGGTAATGCGCTCTGTTAACTGTTCCGCTGTAGTCATATTCGCGGTTCGGAATTCATGGCCAACTTCTTGCATTAGCTCCCCCATATTTTCCTTTTTAATCCTCCGTCCTTTGCGTATATTTGGTTGTACTTGACATCTGAAATTTTCTTTTATATCGTAGGTGATATTCCTATGTAAGCTAAGATTAAGTTGTTGCGTTTGTTCTGCCACTTTTTTGATAAGGTCTTTTAGTCTCTTACGTTCCGTTTCCATTTTCTTGATAAATATTTCAAATTCTTCTTTTGTGTTCTCTGGCGTATCCTCACGTTTTCGTTTTGGGTCTCTACTGGTACTTCCTAGGTTCAGTGAATTCGCCCTCCGTAATGGTGGTGAAGTTATTTCGATCGATTCTTTTCTTTTAAGTGCATTTAATTCATTTGTTCTGTCTACTTTTGTTACCTTGTATCCTCCGTCCTGATTAGGACCGACAAAGACCTCACCATCCTTGATATGAGTCTCGAGTTCCATTTCGTCTCCAGTCTGGACATTCCGTGTACTATATTCTTTCATTTCCTCTTCTTTGCTTTCTGTGCCTTTAGCAGATCTAGTGGGAGATCTGGCTATGGAGTCCCTTCTCTGGAAAGGGTTGAAATCAAACGGTTCAATGCTCCCCCCAGAATCCGTGGAGCAGCCCAAGCTTAGCTTGGGGGGGGGGGGATTCTGGACCATCGGTCCTACCCCCCTGGGGTATTTTAGTTTTTTGTTCCGTCATTTTCATTTTTTGTGGGTTGGGGGGCTGCCCCGGTCCAAATTCGTAGCAAGGTCGTCATAAGCAATTTCCAATCCATTAGATGTGTATGTGTGTGTGTGTGTGTGCGCAGGGTGTTCGGGCAATAGGGCAAGAGTGCGTGTGTGTAAATGGCAATGAAACATGAAAACCCCTAGCCCTCGTTTCCTAATAGCATCGGGGTCGGAAGAGAACAAGAGTGGGCCAAGAGAGGCCGATAGAAAGATTAAAGGACCTCACCCAGCAGCTGAAAGAAAAGGTGTGAGGACGGAGAACAGACGAGTTGGTGCACGGAGACGGTTTTTGCAAAGGATTTTGGGGGGATTTATACCCCCTCACCCTGATTATAGCCGCCTCTAACCAGGGCTCCAGGGAACCCTGGTCACTCCTCCCATCCGCCACACGAGAGGACGCGCCCGGTAGCCAGCTCAAGCCCCGGGTGACGACAAGTAGTGAGAACGCTATAAATAGTAGTGCATCGGTGGGAATACGTAGAAAGATTCCGAACAGTCCTGAAGGTACTTGTTAAAGACATTAATAAAAGTTTACTTGTACCCATCACAAGTAGTAGTAGTAGTAGTAGTAGTAGTAGTAGTAGTAGTAGTAGTAGTAGTAGTAGTAATAAGACTTAAACATGATATCTTTACAGTTCCAGGTGTAGGTGAAGAGAGTAAAGAGGAGGAATGTAAGAGTGTCCAGAATGATGATGATTATGATGACAATGATGATGTTGATAGTGATGATCATGAATATGTGTTGCTGTTAGATTTAATGGCTACAACTTCACAACCAACAATAAATTTTCCTTCGGTCTCTGTAAGTAAATATTAATTACTAGAGGGTGGATTCCTGATTTAATAAGGGAATTAAAACGGGTATTATTATCAATTTTTGTATAAAGGATCCTAAAGTTTTTTCGAAAAACCATTTCTTTTATTTTCTGTTAAAATTTAAAAGGAATTACAAAAATCTTTACTTAACACAATTTTTTCAGCAAATTTTATTAAGCCACAAAATGCCGAAACTGATATTAAAACGTTTTCTACATCCAATAATATAATTGACCGAACCACAAATTTACAAAACTGGTATCACACAAATATTCAAGATAAATTATTATTAAAATTAGAAAAGTTTAAGGAAAGAGATAGCGGATGGGCTTTATACGAAATAAGTCACCTTAAAATAAATATAAATCATTATAACCCCATTAGATACGCATTATCAACTTATGTAAATTTACCAAAATTTATTGCTGTCACAAAAGCTATCATAAATATTAAAAATAATGACGAATATTGCTTTCTTTGGTCAATAGTTAGTGCTTTATCTCCAGCACTCACGTAGGATTTCAAGCAAAACATCATCATCATTATATCCACATTTTACTGAAGTAAACTTAAAATATGAGGGTATTAGTTTTCCTATTACTTTAAAAGATATTTCAAAATTTGAAAGTATGAATGAATTTTCCATTAACGTTTTTTTTTAAGAAAAAAGAAATTTATCCTATATATTTGAGCAAAAAACTTTTACAAAAAAATCATTTGTTAGCGATTTCTTCTATTAATTACGATAATGATAATATAGTAAAACGAGGTTTTCATTTCGCTTTTATTAAAAACTTGTCTCGTTTGGTAAATAGACAAATAGGTAATATTCCTAATAAATCTTGAATATGTGATCGATGTTTAAACAAATTTAGCAGTAGTGCTAATTTATCGAACCACTTAATTGATTGTATAGAAATAAATAAAGAGAAAGTTTGTTCGCTCACAAATAACAGTAATTTTACAATATAAGAATTTTAAAAATAAGGAACAAGTTCCCTTTGTAATATATTTTGATATAGAATGTATTCTACAAAATTGTGATGTAAACAATGTGACAAAGAAACCCTCAAAAATTAAAAATATTTAAAAAGCACCTTCCATGTGGTGTAGGGTATTATTTAAAATGTTCGTATAATAATACACTTTCATATTATGATTATTATACTGGAAAAGATTGTATTGTGTGGTTTGTTCAAAAATAAAAAAAAATGTTGGATAACCTTTTTAAAAATATATTTTCTAATCCCGTTCCAATGAAACCTTTAAATGAAGAACAACTTAAACAATTTGAAAGTTCAACTATTTGTCACATATGTTCACTTGAATTCAAAGAAAATGAAGTTAAATGTCGGAACCATTGTCATTTTACTGGTAACTTTAGAGGTGCTGCACATCACAGTTGTAATTTAAATTACTGGAAGTGGCATCACATTACCTGCTTTCGCTTTTGATGCATTTTTAAAATATTCCAATATATAAAATTGGAATTAATGATAGATATCGATATGGTTATATTTATAGAAAGATGTATTCAAGGGGGCATTTCACAATGCTCAAATCGATATGGTAAAGCTAACAATAAATATATGGGTGAACAGCTTAACAGTAACGAGCCAATGACATTCTTAATGTATTTCGATATTAACAATCTTTATGGGTTAGCCATGAGTTTATCATTACCACAATCCAATTTTCAATGGATTGATGATTTTTATCAAGAAAATGTTGACATTTGTAAAATTTCAAATTACATTCCCATAGGTTATATATTCGAAGTTGACATTTTATATCCAAAAGAAATTCATGAAAAACATAAAGATCTACCGCTATGTCCAACACATTGTATTCCACCAACTGCTAATTCCAAATATCCTAAATTACTTACTACTCTCTATAACAAAGATCGCTATATTATACATTATATCAATTTAAAGCAAGTGTTACAATGATGAGCATTTAAAGATCCTTTACACAAATAGTGCACTATGTAAAAATCGACCTCTCCTATTGGTCGATCCATCTCGTATTACGATATGTCTGCGTGATGCAATCGATTTCTGTCAAGAGCTCTGGTGGTGTAGAGGTTTAGATCGTTGGGTCTCACCTGGAAAACGCGAGTTCGAACCCCGTTGCTTTATTCATTTTTTTTAAGATTATGTTTCTAAACAGATTTTTTTCTTGATTTTGGGTATGTCTTGGATTAGATTGGGTTAGCACCTGGTTAGTTTCTTTTTCTTGAGCCCCCGTAGCGAGCGAAGCGAGCGAAGGGCCATGCGGATCGACCAATGGGAAAGGCCGATTTTTAGATAGTGCACTATTTGTGTAAAGGATCTTATAATGCCAATTAGGACTAAAAATAGGCAAAATACATAGAAATCTAAAATTTCAACAATCACCATATTTTAAAAGCTATATCGACTTGAACACAAAACTAAGGCTGGCAAGCACAAATGAATTTGACAAGAACTTTTTTAAAATGATGAATAATGCAAATTTTGGAAAAACTATAGAAAATGTACGAAAATATAGAGATATTAAATTAATGAGTAAATGGTCAGGTAAATATGGAGCAAATTATTATATTTCTCAGCCCAACTTTCATAATTTGGTAATTTTAGAAAAAAAATTAGCTTTAATAGAAATACCGGAATACCTGCCATCGTGCTAAAGAACTGCGCCAACGAACTAACACCTGTTTTTTCCAGGTTTTTTTCTCTTTCTTACAGAAAAGGGATTTACCCATCCTCTTGGAAAGTCGCTCGAGTGCAACCTGTTCCAAAAAAAGGCAAGAAAACCACGCCCTCAAACTATCGCCCGATTGCCTTGCTTCCAATAATCTCCAAAGTCATGGAACGTGTAGTCAACCAGCAACTACTCAAGTACCTCGAGAGCAACAGAATAATCAGCGATAATCAATACGGCTTTCGCAAAGAGAGATCGACAGGAGATATATTGGCCTATGTCACTCATATATGGAGTAGGGCAATTGAAAACTACGGAGAGTCTCGAGCGATTGCATTGGATATTTCAAAAGCATTCGACAGAGTTTGGCATGACGGACTGCTCAACAAACTGCCGTCCTTGGGACTGCCCGCCTCTCTCTGCAGCTGGCTGGCCAGTTTCCTTAAGAACCGATCCCTACATGTTGCAGTCGATGGACACATCTCGGACACATTCACCATCAACGCGGGCGTGCCTCAGGGCGCAATACTTTCACCAACTCTGTTCCTCATCTATATTAATGACCTGCTGATCGAAACGAATAATCCTGTTTACAGTTTTGCAGATGACAGTACCCTTGTCTCCCACTTTAGATCAGAAAAACTCTTACCAGCGACTGAGACTCATCACCGCAGACAGGAGCAGATTACAGCAATTAATCAAGACCTGGAGAAAGTTCAAACTTGGGGCGACCGAAATTTGGTCCAGTTCAATGCAGCAAAGACCCAAGCAGCAACGTTTACTAAGAGGGCCAATACAGCGGGCCCTGACATCATTATGGCAGGATCGACCATTCCTTCATCCTCGTCAATCGGGCTGCTGGGTGTCTCGGTCAACAGCAATATGTCATGGCATGACCATGTTGCTAACATCGCAAAATCAGCCTCCCAGAAGCTTGGTGCGCTATTTCGCAACAAAAAACTCTATACAGCGCAGCAGTTGCTCTTGCTGTACAAAGCGCAAATACGACCGTGCTTAGAATATTGCTCACATATCTGGGGTGCCGCACCAAAGCATACCCTAAAGCTGCTGGATTCCATTCAGAAGAGGGCTGTGCGTCTCGTCGGCGATCCGGAGTTGACCCGGAATCTGGATAGTCTGGAACATCGCAGACATGTGGCCGAGATGTCTCTGTTTTACAGATACTTTCACGGCAGATGTTCCCAGGATTTGGCCCACATAATCCCGCCCCTGGCAACTCCTGTCAGGCAGTCCCGACAGACGGCAGGAGCGCACCAGTTCGTCGTACAACTAGAAACACCTAGAACATCGCTTTACCAGAACTCATTTGTCTGGCGCACTGCATCACTGTGGAACTCACTTCCAGGACATCTGTTTCCCACTAATTACAACCTACAAATATTCAAGAACCGTGTCAATCAACATCTTCGCACACACACCGCTCGTCGAGCGCCATAGGATCTACCTTTAGTGTGTGTGCCACTGCCATAAAAAAAAAAAAAAAAAAATGTCCAAATATAAAATAAATTTAAATAGACCCATATATGCAGGTTTTTCCATTTTAGACACATCTAAAACATTTCTCTATGAATTTCATTATAATCATATCAGAAAATTTTTGATATGGATTGATTATCAGTTTTTTGATACTGATATTTATTCACATATAAGAGAAAATATAAAATACTTTGATACATCAAATATCCTGAAAACAACGAATATATTATACCCTTAAAAAATAAAAAATATTAGACTTAATGAAAGATGAAAACGACGGTAAGATGACAGAATTTATTGGATTAAACTCAAAAATGTACAGCATTAAACTTTTAGAACAAATCGCTCATCTATCAGTTTTTTAATAAGATGACAGAATTTATTGGATTAAAGTCAAAAATGTACAGCATTAAACTTTTAGATCAAAATTGATGCATTAAAAAAGCAAAAGGTTTAAAATTTTCATCATTAAAATCCATTACCTTTGATGATTATTGCCAATGTCTCTTTAATAATAAAATAACTAATTGCTCACAATATTTATTTAAATCAATCAATCATGAGGTTTTCACTATTAAACAGGATAAAATAGCATTAACATCATTCGATGATAAACGTCAAGTTAACTATATCTATACCGATACTCTTCCATACGGTTATAATATTTAATTTACATATTTATTTATATGTTTTTTAGGAAGTCTTGGCAAATGGTGTGGGCACAATATGCTGCCCTAGTTGTAAGGAGCATTTTTGCTTTTGTGACAAATCGATCACATTTCATATTTTACTACTAAATAATATATACCATCTTCAATTAATTTTATGTATGGAAAAATTACCATCTAGTTAAGAATTTGAATATTAAATTTATATTTAAATTTAATACAAGTATTTTATTTACAAGTCGAATCACTTACTTTAGTTGAAATGGATTGTAATAGTTTTAATACAAATATTCTATTTGTAAGTCAATCACTCAGTGACACAGTGAGAATATCAAGTTCACAGCATCATAGACTCCTCTTAAAACAAGTAATTAATATTTTATGTGAGAGATAGAAATATAGAAGATGTTTTGTAGCCGGAGGGTTTCCTACTTTTATGTGTGGCAGCACTACCAGATACACAGATATTAACATTTATATAGAAGGCGAAAATGATAATATTATGTTTTCTAAACTAACGAAATTAATAAATTATATTAAGGTATTGGAAAACTCTGTATTGTATGTAACAATTACAACCGTCAATAGTAGGTTTAATATAGCATTTATAGGATATTTTAAAGAGTGTATTACTCTTGAACAATTTGTTGTTAAACAGCTATTGCATTTTGACTTAGACATTTGTAAGACTGTATTTTATACCAATTCTCACAATGCACCTCTTTGTATTACTTTTAACCAAAAAAAGTCTTTTTTATTGGTTTACAAGTAACCAAAAATTAAATGTTCGAGTAAGTAAATATTTGTCTCGTACTACATTTAAGCAGCGAATATTAACTACGACAAGAAGGTTCACTTAATGACAAGAGAGCACTACAAAGGGATCGTCGTTTAATTTCTTCGTTGCCTGGTAACGATCGGCGAATTTCGCCGCACACAGGTTGAATTTAAATAAAACTGGCCATAAACGATATTTTCGTTTGCGGTATATTTAATCAAATTTATGACGAAATTATTTATAGCACTCTAACACTCTATTTGGCTTTGGAAAAACACAATTGATATCTTCTGAATTGTTTGCAGCTCCATGTCAAACTTACGTTAGGTTTTTTTTATTATTATCACCAAATAAATTTTTTAATAAAGTTTGTATTCAACAGGCTGTTTCAAAAATCTGTTAACGTTTTTAATTAGTTATTATTGATAACAATACTCAAGGTATGTAATAACTAATATTTAAAAGATTTTGATTTTGTGCTAATGATTTCACTATATTTCCGAATACTAATATTTTGACAAAAGACATCAAGAAGAAAATGTTGCTCGATTTTTCCCCATCTTCTAATATGTAATTAAATTTTGGCCTTTTGGGTGTTTTTAAAATTGGTTAAAGGTTTCGCACAATATTTTTACTGTATATTTCATTCCTATTTTGTAATACAATACAACTAAAAAATAGCGATATTATCTTATATCGAATATTGACTCGACTATATAATTTAGGCGTGAAAATTAATCTGACAAAAGGATGAGCTGGTCTATGGCCGCCGCGTCAAAGGTCGCCTGCCAACATGATTGTTTTATTTGTATCATGGCCTGCTGATATCGTTGACATGCCGCCGCGGAAAGTGATCCTTCTTATTAAATAGTTTTGCCCAAATACATAATAAAAAGATAAAGACTGCTATACCACACAGCTAACGTGCTAACACTCCGTTGAGGATATGTGTTGGTGTTATACCTAATTGTGCAACAACTGAAGTACTGAAGCCAGATTATCAGAAAATGGCGCGTCGAAATGAGGAGCGTTATAAGATCCTTTGCACAAATAGTGCCCTATAAAAAATCGGCCTCTCCTATTGGTCAATTCGCATGGCCCTCCGCTCGCTTCGCTCGCTACGGGGGCTCGAAGAAAGGAAATTAACCAGGTGCTAACCCAAACTAACCCAAGACATACCCAAACTAATCCAAGACGTATCCAAAATCAAGAAAAAAACTATTTAGAAACATAAACTTAAAAAAAAAAAAGGAACGGGGATCGAACCCAGGCCGTCTAGGTGAGACCCAGCTGTCTAAACCTCTACACCACGACACTCCGGAGAGCTCTTGGCAGAAATTGATTGCATCATGAAGACATATTGTAATACGAGATGGATCAACCAATAGGAGACGTCGATTTTTACATAGTGTACTATTTGTGTAAAGAATCTTAAAATGCAAATGAGGATCCCTTATTGGCTAAATTTGTAACGTGCGCAGCTTTCCCTGCTGCTGTCTTGTTTGAGCATTTACGTTTCTCTGGTTTTTTTTTGCTTCATATATTGTACGTAAGGTATTTTCAAATGTCATTTAAATTACCCTTAACTCAACGCATTATTAAATTATTGGAATTTTAAAAGCTATATCTGTTGTAAAGTCATCGGTACCGGGTGGGCAAGAAATTGAATAATCGATTAAACGCTTAATATTTTAGCAAACAACTGAATAACCGATTAATCGATATAATCGATCATCGATATTTTCTGAAATATTAATCGATAAGTCGATTAATCGGTAATTTCTTAAAAGTGAATCGAATAATCGATTATTGTCGCCCACCCCTATTCCCATAATATTGTAGTAAGTGAAACTGAAGCTTAAATTTCGGCAGAATCATTATTGCTGATGCAAGACTGATGTTATTATAAAAAGAGGTAATAAATACTTTGGCTGAATCAGCAGATAAAAATTTATAATTTAGTTTTAATTTGTAAATATGGCTTTAATATTACCTTGGGATAGTCAGAATATAAGTAAGTGTTTTTGAACAACAGCTGCACTGATGCTTCTATATTTTTTACTAGTTTCGTTCCTATTGGATTAATTTAAGAAAGAAAATGATAACTCTGAAATACATGTATGGCAAAATTTCAGGCCCTCATCAACGCGTTTCTGTCGTCCGCTTAACATTCATTTTGCTCGTGTGACTCCTGAATTAACCTTTGCAAAAACAAAATTTGGATCATCGAATTAAAAATTTAAAACCCTTTTCTTTACAACGAAGGAGCCCTTAATTTTCAAAATCATTTTCTAAAACGATTTATGAACATACAAATGATTTTTATACATGATTTTTATCGTTAGTGATAATTGATACTCCCTATATATAAATATAGATGATGAGCAAAAAATTCAACAATTATTTCTCTAAAACACGATATATTAAACGTGTAATACTTAATAACTTGTATGTCTTATTTCTGGTAAACCTTATTATGGCCAGCTTTCCTAGAAATTCGACCAGTGTGCGCCGGGTCCAAAGGTCACATGCCAGTATCATGCTAGTTTTCGCGCGGGGAAGGAGACATACCGTTGACGTGTCTCTTGAAAAGTTAAGATAGGAATGTGAAATTCATTTTACTCCATCTCTAATGATCTCCTTGCTACCAAGGTGAAAAGTAGCCAAAGTACCGATTTTCAACTGTTTATAGCTGTGAAACTACTAACTCTACAGGTATAACATCATACATAAAATATGCTTAGAATTTTACGAGGAATCGAAAAATAAATTCATATATAGGGTGTTCCATTGAAAAAATTAACTTTTTGTTTTTCCCTGTATACTGATCATTTTTCCAATATTTTTTATACGCAGAAAAAAAAGTATTTTTCAGTACCTACATAACCATACTTTTAATTTTTTTGAGACACTTAAAATAAAAAAGTTAAAGGGGGGCGACATTATAGGAGATCACCCTGTACATAGGATACCAAATAAGGATAAAGCGAATGTCTTCAGAGCCGATATCTAAAACCATAGAATACGGGATACAATCATGCTTTAACTAAATGTTAAGAAAAATATCCATCGATTCTCTGCTGTTTTTTTCAATAAGGGCGGAGGGATGTAACGAAACGAATTTTCGTTTGTTTAAATAGTATAATACCGCTGTTACTAGCTTATGTTATTTAAATTCATGCATTGAAAGAATCGAATCGCCAAAAAAATTAATAATTTCTTCGACCGGATGCACGTTCTGCCCGACGTTCCCCTAGCCGCAAAGGCAAACATCCAAAACGCATATCGGCGATTTCCGCTTCAAGATATTACCATATAAGAGGTTTCCATCACGCTGCCAACGCCCTAGCGTTGGGTAGGAACCGAACGTATAAATACGTTCAACTCGCCCAAAGCTAAATATTAGTTCTGTTGCCGACGGTCGCGCAGGTAACACGTGTTTCAAACCGCTCTCCGAATTCTCCAAAAAGTCAGTGAAAGTGAAGTAGGGTAAAATACGCTAACGACACAAAGCTGCACTATACTTTTCAGTGTAGTGCATGCACATACAAATCGTTTGACGTTGGCATTTGCTAGCGTATAAAAATCGTTTAGCGTTAGCTCAACAAACAAAGTGACGGCAGGATCGTACCCTGAGTGCATGTATCTCGTCACTTTGTAATCATCCCCAGGAAAATCACACAAACACGACGAAGATCAAGGAGAATCAAGGCTGCAGGAAAGCCTGCCCAGCGATACCGCCGCGCCGGTCTCGGCGATGCAGCAAGGAGCGACTACAAGCAGGGAGCGAGACAAATCTCCGACCGTTAAACTTCTAACGGGTAAGAACAAACACACATTTACATCAAACATTACACAACACAAACAAAACATTAAGATGGAATCGTTCATTGTAAGAAAGCTCGAGGCCGAAAACCAAGAGCTTCGCAAAACGATTCAAAGATTAAAATCCGACCTAGGCAAAAATAATCAGTTAATTTCAGATGAAACTTCACAAATAAATCAATTAATTCCTCAATTAAGTGAGCAATCTAAGCAGCTCATTGAACAGAATATCTTAATTACGAATCTCACAAATAAATTAGCAGATGTGTCGAACCATCTTAATGTTCCACAGAACACATCACAAGATAATCAAAACAACACTCACACAAACAAAACACAAACTACAAACTAACAAACAACCCAGACCTAAACACACAAGCAAACAGACTCACGAATACAATCAAAACAGACATAAAAACACACAAAAACAACTCATGGACTGAATACCTCACCACACTCAACCCGCAAGACAACTCTCTATGGAAAATTGCCAAAACGATGCAAGGTGGCAACAACGTGACATATCCTAATATCCATGGACTGAGAGGAATGGTGTATTCCAGCGAAGAGAAGGCCGAGGCCTTCGCAGACTAGCTGGAATCGCAATTCACCGTAGGCGGTGGGGCCCAGGATATAGATCACGAAGCAACCATAGAGAGAAACTACAGAGAAATACTAACATACGAAAACGAACACCAAGACGACGAAACACAACCAACCAACACCACAGAAATTGCGCAATTTATTGCGCCATTAAACCCGAAAAAAGCACCCGGTTACGACAACATACCAAACAAAGCACTAAAAAACTTACCAGAAACAACCTTACTCAAATTCACTTACATCATAAACACAATACTATCACTAAAACACTTTCTAAAACCAGCAAAAATCATACTCATTCCAAAACCACACAAAAACTTGATCTTTCCTCAGAACTGGCGACCTATTAGCTTGCTTTCATCACTGAGTAAGCTGACGGAGAAGGTTATGCTGGAAAGATTAAACACTCACATAACACAAAACAATCTGATCCCAGACGAACAATTTGGGCTCAGAAAACAACACAACACCGACCTCCAACTAGCTAGACTTGCTGAGGAGGCGACTAGAGGACTACAAAGACGGGCATCGACCGGAGTTGTATAGTTCTTGACGTCGAAAAAGCCTTCGACAAAGTTTGGCATGAGGGACTCATTCACAAACTAGACAGATTACACAAAATACCAACACCACTAACTCAACTCATGGCATCATTCCTCAAACACAGATCCTTCACTACACAAATAAACACAGCACTATTCACCACAAGGCGCATAGAGGCAGGAGTCCCCCAAGGCTCTCTGTCGCCTACACTATACTCACTATACACAACAGACATACCTAGACACCCAAACACAAAACTCTCCATATACGCAGACGACACATACATATTCTCAATAAACAACAATCACATAAGGCTCAAAAACCACATACAGCAACACTTAGACTCCATATACGAATGGGCAGAAACTTGGAATATTAAAATTAATGAAGATAAAACGCAGGCCATGCTCATAACAACTAAACGTAACAAACAAATTCCAAATTTAAATTTACGAAACTCAATAATAAGATGGTCTGACTCTCTTAAATATTTAGGGGTAACCCTAGATAGTAAACTCACTTCCCATAAACATATACAATCAAAAGTAAATGAAGGTATTGCAGCCAAACAAGCTTTCTATCCATTAATTAACAGAAAAAGTAAAATGTCACTAAAGAACAAACTAATGCTCTATAATCATGTAATAAAGCCCAAAATTCTATATGGAGCCATAGTGTACACACATGCATCAGTAGCGTGCCGTATAGGGGGCCAGGGGGGGCGAATGCCCCCCCCGCCCTCTATCTAACCCGCCTCAGCCTCCTAATGCAAACTGCAAATGGCTCATCATTCGGCGCCCTCGAAATAGCTCGCCCCTCCCGCCCTTATACCCACGGCACGCTACTGACATGCATGCAAAACAACCAAGAAAAAACTACAAACATTCCAAAACAAAACACTCAGACAAATTGTGAACGCACCTTGGTACGTTCGCAACACAGACATTCACAACGATCTCAAAATAGACACAATCAACAGCTACTTGGCAGGCAAACACACAATATTCTTAAAACAAGTACGCAATCATACAAATCCAATCATAAGAACACTATTCAGTAGAATTACACATCCAAACAGAACAGTACACCAAAGTCTACTACTCCCACCAGAACATTAACTCACACTCACAATACACTATAGAAAAAATCAAAAATCCAAAAAATAATAATATCAATATCATTCTTATTTTCAAAATTTTAAAAATCTCAAAATTTTCAAAATTTCTTAAAAGGTTCGTTCCTTTCATAAAATCAAAAATTCCAAATCTCCAAAGATTTCAAACTAAAAATTTCCAAAAATGTCTCGAAATTTTTAATTTCAAAAATCACTTACAACATACAAGAATGATCTCAATAACAGCTGGGGACGAGAGTATCGCTGATGCCCTAGGCCGGGTTCCCGCCTAAAAACGGGGGTGTACAGGCATTAAGCGACTGCACGGGGTAGCTCTCCGTATGGGCTCCATGCGTAGAAGTAGGGTCAGGGGTAACACCCCGTGTATCACGTGCAGTTCTTTCTTGGGGTGGCCGATTTGGACTTGCGGAGAAATCTGCAAAATCCAAATCGATCAGCCTCGCCTAGGCGTCTATAGCAATTCTCTCGTCTGTTGAAATCGCAAAAATCAAACAAAACTCGTTCCATCACTAACGGTTCCAAGGCGTACCTGCTTCCAACAACGTTCCTTCCAATTCAACAACGCACCTCAAGATCTACAATTCATATACCATTAACTCAAGAAGACACAAGATTCACGACAGTGCAAGAGTGCCTAGTGCACTAGCACAATGCGAATTCACAATGACGAAAAGCTAAATATTCAAGCCCTACAGTGCTAAGCAATTCTACGTTCGTTTCTCTAAGTTCTTATTCCAAAATGCAGTTAAATTCTGCTGGTTTAAAGACTAAAGTCAAATTCAAGTTAATAATATTCTAAATCGAGCTAAAAGAATAAGTATATATTCTTTTTTGAATCCTCAGTGAACAGTAACTCAATTAAGTAAAGTGAATATCGAGTTTTAAAGCAATAGAAGTGAAAAGTGATTAAATGTCTTAAATTTTGTCATCTAATAAACGACGATTTCAACGAAAGCATACAAGAGTCAACCGTTTCTTTCTAAAACTACCGATTCAGGGTGATACGATTTAAAAGGCTAAAATAACCCGCGATCTATTAAATTTATCGATAGAAACAGTTTTACATAAATAGTGCGCTGAAGACAAATAAAGAGTAAGTTAAGTAGTGTATAAATTTATCGATAGAAACATTATTAATTCTGTGACTTTATAGACTATATAATACACCTGCGTATTTTAGAACATATTATTGAACTGTTACGTATTAATCTTGACGCAGGGAATAATTAAATATTCCTTCTTATTTCAGCAACTGTAGCAAACATATAATGTACGTATATCAATATATAGATAATTAAGGTGACTGTACCCTCACAAAGTATTTCATATTATATCAGTGACTGGTTATCGATAAAGCTAGATATACAAATATACACAGGAATGCTGTAGCCTGTAGTTGATTTCCTACAACTTCATTACATAGAGAAATAAATACCGATATAGACATATACAGGGAAGTCACAACTTATATTACTTTTCAGAGTAATTTACCAAAAAAACAC
>MU182980.1:11006-27813 GCA_016904865.1 Pissodes strobi | reverse complement strand
AGCTAATGATTTTGTGCACCGTATAGCCAGTAATTTAATTGAAGTGTCGCATATATATTATTTTGTGCCATATATAGTATTTTATACTTTACGATGGAACTATCGTATATATTCCTATTTGATCCATTATAACTACATAAATTTTGATTGGGTACATGATACTAGATTTCATAGTACAATATCAAACTAAATTACATATTTAATGTAACTGGTGAGTGATTTCATGTTTCATATTAGTAGTTATTCCAGTTGTCACAAATTCTGTACATTTATATATAACCCAGACTTTTGTATCATTGAGCATGCTATATGAAGTCGATACGGCTTCTAAAGCCGTACGGGTAATTTGTTAATATATTAGATTATTAGTTAACTTAAACTAAACGTCTATCTTTTCGACCATAAAACGCAGATTTACGCTATCTTTAAAAATGCAAGGCTTACCCACAAAAAATTAGTCTTGTCGCCTGCTATCAAAGCTCCCTATAGGTCCAATTTTTGTAACCGCTCCCAAAAATAACTACCATCTCGACCAAATCAAAAAGCAGGTTGCGACATCAACCAACCTACAGCTGAATCACACCATAACACGCAATCATCAACTTTAAACATGATTGACGAAATAACCTTTTGTAAAAGGCGAGATAGAATCATCGCGCCACAAAGTTCTAATCTAGGTAATGTTACGAGTTTGAGTGGAGCCACTTTTCCCTTTGCGCAAAAGATACTTACTTGTACTTGTACTTGCTGTATAAAGGTGAATACGAACTGCCTCAACCCAAATAATTTTTTCTAACCACAACCGTTGAAGCAATATTTTAACCTTTATTATACAGATAGCGAGACCAAGAGGGTCAAAAATTTGGGCAGTACCTGCTAGAATAGTACGTTTAGTTATAGGAAGTTGCCTCAAAGCAATATTTATATTGTACGTTAAACTATCAGTGCGACAGTGCAAAATTAACCCTAACGTTTTCGCGTTCTCGTTTTCTCCAAAACTGACAATATTATTTGAGACTTTAGCCCCTTCCACGTACTTTAAAACACCATTTTCGTATGAGTAAAACTTGCGCAAATTAAAACATCCTGTACTTAGTACTTGAGATACGCTACGTGTGATCAGTGCAGCACCTTCAACCATCTCCGCGCCCGAGAGTAAATCGTCTACATAAAAATCTTCTCTTATGATTTTATATATCTCAAAATTTCTTTTTTCATATTGTGAAGCAGGTTCCATTAAATAACGAATCGCAAGTAATGACGCTTCACTTGTGCCGTACGTAACTATTTGTAATTCGTAAGTTTCTAGGTATTGATCTGTATTTTCACGCAACAGGATTCTTTGTGATGATCTTTGATTAGGTTCAACGAGGATTTGCCAATACGTTTTGGTAATATCCGCAGCAACCACACACTTATGCTGCCGAAAACGTAATAAAATTGAAATCAGATGGCTTTGTACCGTTTGAACTTTCCATTTGAGGTTCAGTAATTCTTACACACGATGACGATTTCATTCAACGCTAAGTTTAGTTGTCAAAGAATGTTCACGATATACGCCATGGTGTGGCATGTAGTACGAGCGTTCGGGTTGAATTTCATGTTGTACCTTTTTTATGTGACCTAATTCGGCGTATTAATTTATAAATTCTACGTACCTACTGCGATTTTAGCTCGGGATTTTTTTCAAATTTTCTTTTCAGAGAAAAAAATGTTTTTTAGCTGTACCGAGTACTTCAGAAACACGTTTAAGCGGAATCTGTACCATGAAGCGACCAACCGTTAACCGCTTAGTGTTTTTTATGAACCGGTTTTCACATGCTATCTCTTCTTCTGACTGATCTAGCTTGGAAGGAAACCCTTCCTCTATTTCCCAAAAACGTGTTAACTGATCTTGTATATTCATATTTTTACAAAATTACAATGTACTTAATGAACTTAACAATGGTTTAGATTATCACTATTTGCTCCATAGAGTCCCAATATTGCCCACTCAAAATATTTCTGCCCCAATAAACATGTCGATTTGACTAGGTTTACGGTATGAGGGATCCGACAACTTTATGTGTGGTGGAATATTTAAATCCTGTGTATTTACATGTACTTTTGGCAGATATCCTGTTATATTAGGAAGTACTAAACACGAAATTTTTGTGCTAAAAGAATTATTTTGCAAAGATTCCACGATAACATCACATTTGTAATGTACATTTGATAATGTTTTAAACCAGACACTTTCATATTTATTTCTCTATATCTTCTCTTATTAAGTTGGATGAAGAATCTTTCTTTTTGATATCATGTACCCCAGAATGATGTATTTTTAAAGTTTCTAATAAATCGACTTTATTATTTAAGAAGATTTTCATATCATCGAGAGTCTGAGAACTTTTGCTTATATTTTTATTATTTTTGTACTCTTCCCACTCGCGCGATTTGTTATCCAGTTTTGTACTCATAAGATAAATAATTAGCGTATCTACAGAAGGCTCTCCAACTTGTTCAAGACATCTCAAATGCTTGGAAACTTGGTCCATTATGAACCTTATGCTATCTGTGTATCTGTCTAGCAGATACAATAACCTCACACATGCGAAGCCAGCATCAAAAAGTACGATGGAAAATTTTAGGACAAGGCAACCAAGCCAATAATACGTACAATGATCGTACACCGTACATTGCTTTTTTCCAAACATTAATAGATAAAATACATATTAACTTTTAAATAACTTAAGTCTTTTTCTTTATCTCGAGACCGTGCGCCGCCACATTTTAGTCATAATGTTCGGAATTATCTTGATGTGGCATTTTCACAAAGATGAATAGATAGAAGACCAATAAAGTGGCCAGCAAGGTCAAGGACTCTTTCCTATGGCGGGGGGTACCTAAAACATAAGGTGTATCTCAATAAGCCACAAACTATTGAAGAGCTTAAAAGTAGGATTCGAAACGAAATTAGAAAAATAACACCAACAAATGATTCAAAATATATTCGATGAATTTGTTTATCGTCTAGGATATTTCCAAGAAGCCAACGGCAGGCAATTTGAACATTTAACTAAATTACGCATTTAATATAAACAAATATTTAATCAAAAGATTAGTTTATTGCGAACAAAACTTTAAGCGTTAATAAATCAAAAATAACTGAAAATCAAAATATAGAACATGTTATATCTAAATTTTATAGAATGTTTCATACATTTTAGAATGTATAAATTGTTTTTCGAAATATATGTTTACTGTTGCTATCAAAACTAAAACCGGTGTTGATGTTACCAATGGAATTAAAAACATTATCAAGAAGGCAAAGTACGCACCGACAAATTTACAAAGTGACCAAGGAAAGGAGTTCTACAATAAACATTTTACCAGTTTAATGAATAAATTCAATATACGTCATTATTCTACATATAGTTCCAAAAAGGCCGCTATAATAGAGAGGACTATTAACACTGAAAAATCGATTATACAAAGAATTTTCTGCGAGAGGGAGTTATAGGTGGTTGGAGCTTTTACCAAAAGTTACTAAGTCATATAATCATAGCATTAATCGTACAATAGGAATGAAGCCTGTAGATGTAACACCGCACACATATACAATCATACGATTATTTAAAAGTTGTACCGAAAACTTTTAAATTTCAAATCGGTGATACGGTGCATATAAGTAAATACAAGAGTGTATTTGAAAAAGGATATACACCAGCTTAGTCGACTGAATCGTTTAAAGTAGCAAAAGTCAATATTACGAATCCACCAACATATTCAAAATCATCTGATAGTTAACCTATCATTGGGGTGTTGCTATGAAGCCGAATTACGAAAAACCAACCTAGAGGTCTACTTAATTGAAAAGGTCATTTGTCGTCGAAGAAGAAATTCGATAGACCAACTTATGTAAAATGGTTAGGATTCCCCGATACTTATAACTTTTGGATTAATACAACAGATATTTTATTGTTTATCTAAAACCAAATTACCCTTAAAGTTTTTTTTTTAATCGGGTAGAAGTAGGAAGAGATGCATAATATATTTTCTTCATTTAATACATTTTTTTAATTCCATAATCTTGTAGATTTGTAAACATTATCAAACATTTTTGCCTATCTTCATGTGTTTGCTCATGTATCAATTTCTTGATTTCTTTGGTTAAATCACTACTTCTTTGTTCTTGTACAATGTTCCTCATTGTAGTCAATACATCTTGATTTATTATATTAGCAAATGATTGACGTAATTCATTAATTTTGAGATCTACATATTGCTTATTGGTCGCATATTTAATACTTATTGGATCGGATACCTTAGCTAAGCGTTTCCCTTGAATATCGTAGTCGCCAATGGTAGTAACCTTGAAATCAGTGCCTGGCACTCCACGAGCACATCCATCATTTGCTCTGGTTCGCTGACGGCCAAATATATTTTGACTGCAAAATGTGTCCAGGTCAATATAACCATAAACAAACTTCCCAGACACGTGTGCCCCGATACAAAAGTTTAATGCATCCTTCAGGTACTTGGCATATTTTTCAACGTCTACATCGTCAACACACTCTCTCAAATATGCGATAATCAGCTTTATTCTGGTGACCATTGAATATTGAAAATCAAACAAGAAGTATGTCTGTTTTGTATTCAGGTTACCACTGAAACAATTCAAGTTTCAAGTTTGAATGTCTAATCTTGAAAAATAAAAAATATGGCTTGAAGGTGTATTAACTACGATTGAATATTGAAAAAAACGAAACATGGCGAATTTATTACATTTTCCCCTCGTAGGTCAAGCCCTAATAGATGAAAATGAGAGGTAAGACAATTAACTTCTTTTGCAAGTTTAAAAATATTTGATTGCAACGCATTTTTTTAAAATCAAATGAAATTTGTAAACTTATTTTAGCTTATGATGTAAATATTGTGCCTTATACACCTATACCTAACTGTAGTATGAGATCTTTAAAAATGTTTTTGTAGGTTTCAATATAACAGAAAAAAACAAACTATCAGAACGGACTCTAACCCCTGAATTATATTTTTATGCCCAAGGCAGTTACCAGAAAGGAGTCGGCCAAGATGTAAATTGTCCTATGAGTCAGTCATCAGTGTCTAGAAGCATTGAGCTAGTCACAGATGTTCTAGTACAACATTTTTCTGACAAAATTAGATTTCCTGCTACAGAACAAGAAAAAAATTAGAAACGAGAAATATTATAATATTTTGAATGGATTCCCAGGTAGGTACCTAAGTATATTATTTCATTTACGTTTTAACTTATCAAATAGAAAGGAGCAGTACTAAACATTTTAATTTTACTTCAAATAATACATATTTGAGAAAAATCTTGTTGTTGGACTCGGTCAATATTTTAATTTCTCTTAACTTTTCAGACAGTAGTCTCGGATCATTATCAAGTGAAAAAATTTTTCACTTGACATTTAAATAATATAAATAATAAATGTGCAATACAATTTTTACCCAAAATCAAACACTGTCTACCACTTTCCGAGAAACATTAGTTACCTTGACTTGTTTGAGCTTCGGGTTAATTATTATAATTAGATGTTCAAATTATTTGTGGAGCCGATTATAAAATTTTGGGCATAAATCCCAAATTTCCTGCATCAGTTCAAGATTCGGCCATTTGGAGTACAAGTGAAATTAAACAGCATTTGGCTGAAAATTTTGAGAATTATCACCATTCTGGCTATTGGGAGACAGCGGCTATCCTTTGGAGCCATGACTACTAACGCCTATTATGGATGAAAACCTAAATGACCATCAACGTGAATTCAATAGCAGTTTGCGCCGGACAGAAATATAGTGGAGAGGGTTATAGGAATTTTGAAAAGTCAATCTAGATGTACTCTTTCACATATAGCCCTTCATTATCAGGCTGCATATTAAGGCTGCAAAAATTATTTCTACCTGTGCCATACTACATAATATCTTTATTGGCCGAAGAGACTTATTTCATGACTATGACGTACCAGACGATCGACAGACCAGAAGAAAGATTACATGTACATGACTACAATGATAACATTCCAGAACTGTTACACCGAAATATGTTAGAAGAGGAACGAATAATTAGAAATCACATTGTTGAAACTTATTTTTAATAATATATTTTATCCTATTATTTGTTTTATTTATTTACTTAATACTATTACAAGGATCCTTCCCTTACAGGTGGGTAATAACATTTGTCAAGAGGGAAAAATCCTTTCTGCTTGTATTTTCATATATTTTAATGATATGTTTAAAACATGTTTCTCAAATATTTTTGGCTCAATATAACGAGTTTTCTCACACAAACTAACTGTAATTTTCTCAGTAATTATAAAATAATAAAAAATTAGCTAGTAGCTTAGTTTCCGTTAGTTAAGAGTCTCTTTTTTAATTTGATTATTTTTTTGCACACCTGTAATCACCTACATGTAACTTAACAGTTGCTAATGACTTTAAAGAATAAGAAACTTTCAGAAGAGCAACTTTTTTGCTTAAGATCCAAACACTTTTTCCTCCGACACACTAGGTGTATTAACATAAACATTACATTAACCAACATTAATTAACAGTTATTTTTTTAAAATTACTTGATTTATTTTCAACCAGTCTCTTAAATGACTCTTCAGGTATTCTCATTCTCTCCACAATATTGTCCATACTTTTAAAAATCTTCTGGTTTCCTTCATCAAAGTATTTAAAAATAGCCTTGATATTTTTTCCGGTGCGTCTGCGCTTAATTACATGTTCTTTTGATTTCCCCATTTTGTTACTTAAGGTTTTGAAATCAGGTGGTTTCTAAAAAATAATAGTCTAAAAATCTAGAAATATTTTAACAAATATTTATTTAACGATATTATAACTTGCTTTATTACAGGTGTTAACAGTCCTGACTCAAAAACAGGCATTCCAACAATGACCAATTTTCCCAAAATATCTAAAGTAATTTTTCCAATTCCGAAAGTGTCTTTTCAATTGGTAAACCGCCACTAGTTTGATGTTGATCAATATAAATTGCTCTAGCTTTTCTTTTAAGATAGGCGCACCAGTTGGAGAAAGCCTAAAAAATAATTTCTTTAAACAGGTTCTTAAAGAAATTTTGATAGAACTCACATGTTGGCATTCTCTAATTGATTTAATAGGACCGTTTTCAACCTTGTTTAGCTTTAAAATAAGATCTTCAAATCTTGATTTGGCTTTCAAGGAATTTATATACATTTCATATTGACTGTATGTTATACTTCTTGAGCCTATAAAATGTATTTAATGAATAAATTAATATAGTAAATAGGTTAAACTGTGAAACGTTTTGTGACGTAAAAATAAATTATTTATTCCGTAACTATATGACACATTATCAAGACTATCAGATATGAACTGAAAATAAAAAAACTATTCAGAACACATAACAAAGTAACTAAACAAGTTTTAAAAAGGTTTCAACATAAATGCGATTTTTATAGCTAGATGGTTAAAATGTTGTCTCTTTTTTTTTTCTAATACATCGCAGTATTGATTTATTGCAGAAGCAACTATCCAGCTGCCTACAATTTATTTCTACGGCCATAGAATACGTGTTACATAACACGTTCCCACTGGACATTCTAGTTCCTAAAAATATATAAAAATATTTGTTTTAATAATAAAGTATCGATTATGTTTAAACTTTAAGCTATAGTTAAACAGTTTGATGCAGATATAGTCACAATTTCAAATTCAAATTTGTTTTTTTGTTAATGGAGAGATTGAGAACCCAATGGAAAGAAGTCTTATGTATAAGTAAACTCAAAGAGAATGGAAATTCATAAGTAAAGTCAAAGAGCATGGAAATAAAAAGTTTGATTTAAACAAAATAAATAATAAAACATTTCATAAGAAAATCTCTTTTTTTTTGAGTACCCCATTTCAGAACACCCTGGATGTATCTTACGTGTTTTTTTAGTCATCCCAGCTTGATTGTCCCATATTCTTAATCTGTTCCTTGCTTTTTTGGTTCTCCTCCCTCAGGTCTTCGGTCATTTCTGATGTCTTCGATTGGCTCTTTTTTGTCAAATAGGTTTTCATAATTTTCAATACCGGTTAATAACTGCTCTTGAGATTCCATGTTTTCTGTCTGTTCTCCTGTTTGGTTCATGTTATCAATCATCTCTATAATAATTTATTCCTCTTGTATTTCTAGACACCTACAATGATGTACATGATATGTCTGCTGATTTTGATTTTGTTAGGTATTTTTATTTATTAATAATTGTGATGTGTTATCATATTGTAAAATTATTGATTGTGATGATTGAATCATAAATTAAATAAATACCTTAGACATAGAACATCAGCACACCCCACATACAAAATATTAAGCAAAAATGACAAAAAAAATATTTTTTTAAGAAATAGGAAAATATTAAAGGTCAAGTTAAGGGTAGTTCACACTAAACATTTAACTTACTTTATTTAATCCTATTTCGTCCACTGGCAAGCCACTCACAACTGCCAGTCCCATTATTTTCAATAGCTTTTTTCTAAAGCTGTAATAATCTTTTTCTATCTATATTTCTTACGCACATTAGATTTCCATTCAGTAAAAACCTATAAAAGCAAAAAAAAGGAAATATAAAGAGATTTATTTTCAAACTATATGAACATTATCAGAAATCAACTTTATCTATTTATAGTTAAGGTATATTCTACTGCTCAGTTTAGGTATTACTGTTTATAATTCCCTCGATAATTCCTAAGTAAGAAGCCATTATTCGGTATAACATAGCATGCCAACTCGGGGTTAACTTTTATACTTAAATGTAATCATGTACAGTCAAAATTCTCTTAGTTGAATATCTCCATTACTTGAAGTCGAAAAAAGGAACTATAATTTTAGGATATATAAGGACCAGTGCTTAGGGCTTGGGTATTTTTAAATAAATTTTAACTAGAAAAAATAAATAACGTATGTTATATCGCTATGAAATTTTTGACTACCATGACTAAAATATTAAAAATGGAAAATACTATTTCTATAGGTAGGAGAATAAAATATAAAATCATATAGAGGTAGGTATAAAATATATTTATTATTTTAGCTAAATTATGGAATTAGATATATAAAATATAAATAATGAGAGAGAGTTAGCTAACAAATTATTTCTAGACGACTATGTTAGTTACATTCATATAGAGGAGAAAAATAATTTTGTTCTGCCAGGTTTTAGAGGTTTGTATATTTAATCAGATAATATAGTTTTTCATATTAACAAAAACAAGTTAATAAATCCTTCACCATTTAATCATGATATTTTTCATAAAAACACTCTATGCGCTACATAACATACATAATTCTAAAGCATAATATGCAAAATATATAAAATCATCAAATGGAAAATGTGTAGATAGTATATGGTTAAGGGTAAATATAAATTATGCAATATAGACTAGTAGTTTCTAACTAGGTATCGTGCCCATTTAAGGTTAAGAGTAAATATAAATTATACAATATAGACTAATAGTTTCTAACTAGGCATCTTGCACATTTGAGGGATAAGAGTAAATATAAATTATACAATATAGGCTAATGGTTTCTAACTATGTATCTTAATCATTTTGGGATAACAGTAAAAGATCAAAAATCAATTATTGAACAAGGTCAGTGTGTTTCTCAGTAAATGTTTCAAAGCATTCTTCGCAATCCTCATCAATTATCGAGCAATGACCTCAAGGAAGTGTTTCTACAGAGTGTTTTGATATCCGCCTCTTATCATCGTGCGGGCTAAAGCCAATTTTAGATTGTTTAATTGTATACAACGTATGTTTTAGATCTAATTAAATTTTGTGAGATTATTTTCTCCGCAAATGTTTCCGAACATTCCACATAATCTTCAAAAGTTATTTTATTTTTAATTACACATTTTTTAATGCCCTTGATATTTTTCGTTAGGCGATTATTGCGCAGAATTGTTTGGATCTCCTCACACTCCTTTCCTTCAGCCTCTAATTTAAGCCTAGCACTTTCTATTTCTTCAGCAGCGAAATATACTTTGGTGGCATACATTCTCGATCTCAGCCAAATAAAATGAGTCATTATCCGACCATTGTTCTGATTAAAGCGCGGAGTATATGCAACAAGTTTTTGAAAAAATATGCGTATATATACAGTCGGACTTGCCGCTGATGCAGTTCGACGGCTGAGGGGCAGACGAGAAAAACCCTACAAAAACAGGTGGCGGCGAAGGCCGTCAGTAGCAGTAGTTTTGTTTTTAACTGTTTTGATAGGGGCTGAGTGAAATCAACAATTTTTATCGCATTCTTTTCGAAACTTATTACCCGTGCTGTTGACTATATGCATCTTTTTCATGAAAATATGCATAAATATTGACTTTTATTACAAAATATGCAATCCAATATGTAATAAAATTGAATGATGTAATAGAACAAAATAGAGTGAAAAAAAGTACTATGTTCAAAAAATGGTTTTTATTTGCAAGAATGCACATACTAAGTAAGAAAAACATAGTCAGATACAATTATTTACTATTTTAAAATGGTACAAAATTAGTTTATAACTTAATCATAGATAAAATATATACAAGGCACAAAAAATATTACGATATTATAAAATTTCTCGTTTGGAAATACTATAAAAGGCATTTACAACAAGATACTTTTCTAAGTTGTCCAGTAAAAATGATTGTCTTCTATCAGTAAAAATGTGTTCATACAAAGAAAAGGTTCTTTCAACGTCTACTGACGTAACTGGACAATATTGAAGTTTTGGCAGTATACTATAAGGCCATGGTACATATTCGTCAGAAGACTTATTTTCGTAGATACTTTTGACTATTTTTAAAAATTTAAACCCTTCATTCTTCGTTAAAGTCACATCCGCTTTGTGCCTTATTTGATCTCCAACTTTACCCGGAACATTGCCACACTTGGCCAAAAAAGTTTCAATGGCACTAATGGACTCTCTTAAATTTAATTGTCCACTCTCTAACGATGTGATCATATCTGGTATAAAACCAAAATTAACTTTAATAAAAACTAAATCTCTAGCTACACTTGCACTTTGTAACAAGTCCTTACTTTGAACTACACTCTGAGCGTCGTCCTCCAAGTCCAAAATTAAGTCTTTAACGGCATCAAAATGTTCAGCGTAGAATATAGCCGCTTTAATCCACGTCCCCCATCTGGTAATTACAGGTTCTGGAGGTAAACTAACTCCAGGCAGTCTCTCCCTATACATCTGCACTCTTAGAGGAGCTTTGATGAATACTTTTTTAATACTAGAAATTAGCTTATTTACTAACGGAAATTCTGTTCTGATGGTTTCTGCTACTCGGTTTATCCCGTGCAGAAGACATGTAACATGCACCATATTGGGGTAAAATACTTTAAGGTTCTGTCCTACTTTTACCATATAGGGTGCGGCATCAGATAGAAGCACCAAGAACTTTTCTTCTGGCACTGGGTTTGGAAGAAAGAAGCTTAATAGAGACTGCTGTATGAATCTGGATACCGTCACATTATTGGTTTTGTCCAACTGCTTCGAAGCTATTAGGTATGCGTTTGTAGAATTATTTTCTTGAAGTGCTCCAATCATCAGATGTGCGATATATCTGTCACAAGCATCGGTACTTTCATCCACAACGATGTAGAAGTTTTTCTCGCCAATTGAAGATTTTATTTCCTGAAGAACTGTCTCGTAGACCGAACGAACATTTTTCTTTCTGAGGGTCGACTCATCAGGAATGGTTTTGTTGCAATGCCTTTGTAGAAAACTTCTAATTTGGAGATGCTGAACTTTTCTTAGTGGTATGTTAGCTGCCATCATAGTTTGACACAATTCTTCTTGAAAAAGTTCCTTCTCCGACTGAGATTTTGCACCCACATTTTGAAATGCGTTTTTAACACTCTGCTGAACTGGCGCACATTTAATTTTTGTAACCTTCGCGATATGCAGCGCTGTTTTTAAATGCTGATCCACTTGAAACTTTTTCTCACAAACAATTATTTTTGAGCAGGCTTTGCAAAAAACTTTTTCTCCACTAAATTCTAACTCGGAAATACCCTTAATCCACGTCGCAGTTTTTACTATTTTCGCCATTTTTAAAACCAATCAAAACTGGCTATTTATCTGCTAACACACCAAAGCTTTTCGACAAACTGAAAATACTAACCTGAGTCTATACTCTATTTCGAAATGGTGCGGAGTAATAAAACCTACTTATAAATGCAAAACGCTAACAGAGTGGTCAAATAAATTTTTGTGATTTCTAAATATTTAGCCACAGCTGTTATAGCCTGCTGTATTATATTTTAACCATTCCACCCTGTTTTGTATGGCAATCCCGCTGCAAACAATAGGCTTTATTAGCAAAGGGGCCATTTTCTACCTGCAGTAGCGTACGTTTGGGTATTTAATTTAAAATACCTGTTTTACCTAAGTACTTTTATTTATTCACTTATTTATGTATATTCAAAAACAGTTAGTATTGCTGTAACATTTTATCACATATAATATTTATATAATAAGGTATAAGAATTGCGATTTTGTGTAAACAGTTATGTAGAGAACTATGGTATATCATTTTCGTCGGCAGAAAAATCCGTCGAATCTTCGTCATGTTCCAAGGATATAATTAAAGGCTCTACAATTAGGTCAATTAAATGGTCTAGTTTCCACATTTTTTCTTCTTCTTTTATAACATGCTCAATACACTTGCGCCATTTTTCAGAATCGACATTTTTTAAAGATTCCTCAAAGATAATTTTAACATCTTTCATTTTAAACGTCGTGTTTCTCCTTGCTACATAACTTTTTACTTGGGCCCAAACAAGTTCAATGGGATTTAATTCGCAATGATACGGAGGCAGACGAAGAATACGGGAAAGTCCGAGTATTAGGACAGGTAAACGTTTAAAATATGTACGTATATGTACGTAATTATGTACGCCTATGTATCAGCCACCAGAAAATGATTTATTACTTCGCATCATTTCGAAATAGAGTATAGTTATGCCTAAAGTCTATTCAGATTTTTAAAGATGTGTTTCTAAACTGTTCAAAAACACCAGCAACCAATAAAATGTCTGTCTTCATACATAGATCCGAATAATCTTGTAGTGTTTTGCATCGAAGAGAACTCCATACAAACTGCGCATGAGCATATTCCTTATTACTTATCGAAGAATCGGTCAAACTACTATAGAACGCCATTTTTGATGGTAATTTAACTTCATCGAGCTTATCCCATCCAGTCATGAAACATATGGATATACACCTTTTCTACAAAGTAACTTATATTATTCTTCGGTAAGCTCCCCAAACTCCGATTTTAGCATTGGATCGTAGGAAATCATATTATGGAAAAGAACTGATATTGTATGTTCATCTTTGAAATTCAGATTGCATGCTTCGTGAGGTGCACCTCGGAATTTACCAGTCAAATGGCAGTAGTCTCTAACTTTTTTATCTTCAGACGTAAACGGTTTTTCACAAATATGGCACTTCTTTGCACAAACATAATTTGTTTCTTGTTCTAAAGATAGGCGATCCATAGGCAAAGGACATAATAAAACAGTTTCTACATCTGTGGCAAATTCAGAAAGTTCTCACACAAACCACTGCATACAATCACGGCCAGTATATGATTTATAAAATTACAGACTATCATCATAGCTGCATTTGACAAAATATCCAACGCTATACGGTACATGTTCTTAGTATTATTGGATAGTTTTGCTTTTATCATCTTCTAAAGGCAAGAGCAAACACTCAGTATCTGCGTAAATTATAAAGGGAGCCTTCTCTATATATTTAAAATCTTTAAATTCAATCCATTTTTTATCCTCGTCTGGAACTCTGGGAACTGGACCATTATTTAATTTTATGCAATCTTTAAGGTGTTGAGAAAGTTTCTCCTCTGAATTGAGATAATGTAGGCGCGGTCACACCAGTATGTCGCCCCATTATGCCTGCTTAATTGAGATGATAGGAGGCGGGACAGATTCTTAATACAAACATGATGATATTTTGGAGGAATAAATGCAGTTTCATCACCATCTTCTTCACAATAATAATTATCTTGTATCATCAATATATTTACATGTTTGCCCAACTTATTCTTGGTTAGGTATGTGGGTATAATATTAAAGTTATTTTTACTTTTTCTAGCCGATAAACATTTAAAATATTGTTCTGTTTGTCGAATCTAGGAACTTGTCCTAATGTCATAGGAACTTGAATGCCTTTTAGGCTCAACACATCCTTGGGGTTTGGGTATAATGAGGTCCTATTAGCAATTTTAGATGAAGCAGGAAACAAAGCGGAAACTATCGCCCATCCAAAACACATTTCATCGTAATTTTTAACGTTAATACATGTTTTTTTATGTTTTGTAGAGGCAGGAAGATTAGCATAACTACCGGCCCTAAGAGGATTGAACTTATTTATATTAATAGCTAGATTAATTAGTCTACTTAGAGCCCAGCCAATGTCTTTTTCCTGGAACTCATCCATCTCGACAAGTAGCGGATTTTGGATGTTTTCCTGAAACCATTCGTTCAAATCGATGTCTTTGTGGATAGCAGCATTTCGAGAGTTAAGGTATTTATTCTCGATTTGGACTTTATCTGATTTTGTGATCTGGAATTCTCCACATAGCGTTGGATTAACCTTCAGAGCGTTCTCCTTTTCAATGCGTTGTGGATACGTCTTTTAAACAGAGCTTTGCAATCTTCCAAAAACGGCTTCAAATCTGTATGCTTAATATTGATAATTGCTCCAGTTCTAACTCTTGATTCGAAGGCTAGAAATAATTTGATTGCATCCAAACAAAACCGGAAAATAAATCTCGATAAAAATTTTCCCACTTGACTCGATGCATAGCGGTCTGCTTGGTTTCGTTGAGGCCCATTCAAATTTTTTGCTTCAATTTGAACTGTGCTCTCAAGCTAATCACATTGGGTAGAGCACTAATTAATTGCTGCTTTTCGCCTATGGAGGAAGCCTTTTTCATCTTTATTTATTCGGCGTACTGCCATAGCACATTCCTGCAGGCCACCTCGTACCTCTTCATCACTACTTCTGGGTGTTATAGCCCCAAGAAGAGCTGCTAGATGTTTTAATAGCGCAATAACAAAGGACATCTTAACACAAGAACTAATAAGGACCACGTTTTCACTCTATGACTGTCGAAGAACTAATGACAGACAACTGCAGCAGCTCTATTTTTACTTTGAGGAGGAGTGCATTCAGAAACCTGTAAAGACGTTGCAAATTATGGGTGCGTTCAGTAATCATAACATAAAAAGCTACAGCATATTTAACCTTAAAACTTACTCGGAAGACTGCGGCTAAGCTCCTTCGGAAAAGTCCTGAAAACATATTTTAAAATAATACTTTCAATCGAAATTTTTTGTTTGTTTGTTATTTTTATTAGATTTTGAAAACAGCCTTTATCTTTACGGAAACCAATTTGATATGGAACAAGTAAGCAAATATTCGAGCGCGACTTTATGAAGAAAAAAAAACTATGAAACCTGGAAAACTTTTAAATAATTTATAACAAGTTTAATTAGGATCTGAAGAAGAAGATGTGCTGTGATTTATTATTTGTTAATTTTCAAACAACTAAAGTTGTCTATTTTTATTTAGATAGCGCTTCGAATAAACAAATTAGGTAGAAAATACGTATAAATTTAACAATTATAGCAAACTATAAAAAGTCAGATTTATTCCTAATATGTTTTTATTTATGAGTTTGATTATGTAGAACACACCTAAGTTCTTGAAAAATATGACCAATATGAAGGTGCAGGCTATAGAAATAAGCATAATTTAGAATTCTCGTGTTTATTTTATAGATTAGGATACTATTAGATTAAATAAAAAAAATATCCCAATCAATCTCAATTTTGAAAGCACTGCTTAATCAGAGTTAATATAAAATCATATAGAGGTAGGTATATTAAGATACTAGTTTTAAAATACCATATTTTTTTGGACGAGCACGAAATTAGGAAACGACCCGCTTGCGGAAAGTTTCCTAACGTGCTAGTGTGCTAAATGTCTTTTAAAACATGTATTTTATACTATTTTCTCTATTTTGCAGGTTTTTAATGAAAGCATTAATTTATTCTATTCTCGATCAGCACTACTTGAGCAGCCATCTTGTCAATTTTGACGTCTTTATTACTAGAAATTACATTGAAAGCGGTGTCGAAATTTTTGCCAGTGGGCCTTGACATTGAACAATTTTGTTAATATTATAGCAACCAGTCAACAAAATGCTTATCGAAAAGAACCTCTTTTTCTTCAAACGTTAGTAAATCCGTCATTACTCAGACGCCACTAAAACTTACCGGATCCAGGCCTATCAGGTGATGGGTCCGCCCACGCGACGTCACACTTTGACTTTAGAGGTTAGCGGTAAAAACAACGTTTTTGTTTACATTTTGTCAAGATGTGTAAGATGTTTAATATTTTAACGATTTCTCCGTGAATTTGCATTATTTATGAATATTTTTAGATAGTTACTTTCTAGAGACATATTTATTTAGTGTGTACAAGTATTCTCCGAGAAATCGGACTCAAGGTAATACTATTACATCGAGAATAATTTAACACTGTTTTGGTAAGTTCATTGCGAATGTATAGATTATAGATTTGTTTTCAGATTTAATGCTATTAAAGTAATATTTCAAAATAATTTCAACTACTTAAAAGTTTGTTCGAGTTAATTTATAGTAATGTCTACTAATAGTACTGTTTTTTTCTGATTTGTAGGTGTCAATTGTCAATATATATATA
>MU182980.1:0-10606 GCA_016904865.1 Pissodes strobi | reverse complement strand
CGAAAAAGGGTAAAAACATTCAGGGTTTAATCTTAAATAATACATAAATAGAGGCAAATGATTATTTTGGTCAAGTAGCAGTGGAAGTGATGTTACGTTAGTCATCTTTTCTTTATAATATCATATAACAAGCATTTAAAAATGAAACCGATATTTAAATAAATATGATAGCAGAAACAGCAGATCGTAAATAAAAATTAAAATAACAAGCAGTGATATGGCACTGACATATGATGCTCCGGTTTAAAACAAGACATTTTCTTCGGAGCCCAAATGATGACTTTGCGTTTTAAATGGGGTTCAAATACATTGTAGAACACGGTTAACAACAAAAACGGCTCAAATGAAGGCGAAATTTAACGTAAACGTACCTTGAGCATATACACTTTCTGAATACTTCACAAACACTATATTTCTATTTAACTTTAATGGTGACATATCATATTGAAAGCGATGGTTGTGTGACTATAATTAATACCTTTCCTCACTTGGAAGAGAGTTTATAGCCAGGATCGAATGACATCAAAGAAAGAGGAAGACTGAATGCTCAAGGTCGAGATATCAATAAGTGGGGGTGTTAACAACCAAAAAAAAAAGAGCGAGTCTGCTAGTACTCGAGACTGATGTGTAAACATATCCTATAACATCGGTTGTAAAAAAATTACAACAGCACGTTGTGTTCCCAAGCGGTCACCCATTCAAGTACTAACCACACCAGACGTTGCTTAAATTGAATGAGCGGACGAGAAGTGGTATTTTCAACGTGTTATGGCCGTTACCCATACATTTTAGCTTGTTCATAGAATAAAAACAAACACATTCGCATTTATAATATTGGGATTCTTTAATAATACTCATTAGCAGCTTCGGAATAACATCAACATAAGGACACAGCTTATTTACCTATAGATCAATTCATGCTCAAAAGTTAGCGTGGCGCTTATGGAGAACGGCGTTGCAAAGTTAACATATAGTTTGTAAAGTGAGCGTTGATCATTACGTTTTACATAGTCTTTCTCTCAAGCCACCGTCAATCGTGGGTGACAGAAATTTGCCGTCACGGACGTACGATAAGCTGCGCAAGATAGGATATCGATTGAAATTCCTCATCTGTCAAAGTGTCAAATAGATATATATTTATTTGAAGTTCGTTCAACCTATTTTTCTATTTTTATTTGTGAATATGTGATTGCTATCGCCGATGGTACACTGAAAATGAGCAAGTTCTTATTTTAAATCTAATAGACTATTTCAATCACGAAAAAGCAGCAGAAAGAACGCTTTTACCTGTTAGTGCAGTATATAATGTAAGTTGATACAAAAGTGCAGTTTTAAAAATATATAAAGAGCAGGATTATCCTATTAAGGCTAATTTTCATATATAGGACTGTACACCGACTGCGCCTACCGTGCATCTACCACTGTAAACTGAAACCCTTATTCACAGAATAGCCAACAGCTATAGCTAACGGCTATTCTGTGCCTTATTTACATTTACACATATAGGACTGTGCTACGACCGTATTGCGGTCGTCCAGTCCTATTGTGAAAATGTAGAAGACCCGCGACGGCCGCAGCATGGTAGGCCCACAGTCCTATATATGAAAATCAGCCTTTATACTACTTCTAAAACATAGTCCTATTCGTGTTTAGCATAATTTTGTCTTAAAAATCGTTTTTAAAAGTTTAAAAAGCGACTTTGAGAGTTTCCAATTAGGAAAGGAAGGCTCTTTCTTTAAAGTCTCCGATTTGGTGCCATCTTTCTCATTTTCCTTAAGAAAGAAAAGGATATATTGTCAACTGGAAGTGTTCTTTCTTAATTTCCCTGTCTAAATTTCGATAATAAGATCACAATATCAAAACGGAGGCAAGTTTAATAGCAATAATTATAAAAAAGGTAAAACTTAAACTTAGGTTAAAAGGAGTTATTGATTTTAAGAAATAGAAATTATAATTACTAAATTGAATAAACTCATTTAGATACCCATTACGAAATACGTTAAACATTAATATGCATTTAAGGATAAATTTATGTTTAAGGAATTGGATAATCTCACCCTCATATATAAATTTATTTAAATCTGTACATTTATTTTTATTCGTTATACCGGGTGTCAACGAAATCGTTTAACAACGCACCATTCAAATGTTTTTTTTAAGAAGAATTGAAATTTTGGCTGAATATATGGTTTATGAAAACTCAGATTTTCCACTAAAAAACAAATGAATATCACTGCCGGTTTGACCGGAAGTGTGCATGGGGCAAGAATTTCAAATACAACCCTGCAAATATTTTTTCATATTTGAATTGTAATTCCCTTTTTAGCGATGTATCACAAGTTGTCATTTTTTATCAAAATGGCGGCGTTTATTCCAAATTCAATATGGCGGCATTTTGACATCACCAATGGATTTTTTGATAAACTGTCCATTAATATAGGAGACAAGATAGGTATTCTTGCAGATTTTTTTCACTGTTGGAAATTCTAAATAATTATTATAAAATTGAAGCATTTTCAGTTTTTACTTAAAATGCCAAAATTTATGTAAATTTTTCTCGAAATTTTGAATAGAACCCTATACATATTTTTAAACATTTAGATAGAGTTTGAAGTTCCCCTTTGAACGATGTATCACAAGTGGCCATTTTTTTTAAAGATGGCGTTGTAGAAAGCATAATTCAATATGGCGTCACGCCGCCCTATTGAATTATGCCCTCTACAACGCAATCTTCAAAAAGAATGCCCACTTGTGATACATCGTTCAAAAGAGAATTTCGAGCTCTATCCAAATGTGTTGAAATATGCTCAGGGTTCTATTCAAAATTTCGAGAAAAATTTACATACATTTTGACATTTTAAGGAAAAACTAAAAATGCTTGAATTTTATAACAATTATCTAGAATTTCCAACAGTGAGAAAAATCTGCATGAAAACCTGTCTTGTCTTCTATATCAACGGTCAGTTTGACAAAAACTCCATTGGTGTTGTCAAAATGCCGCCTTGTTTAATTTGGGATAAATGCCCTCTACGCCTCCATTTTGAAAAAAAATTACAACTTGCGATACATCGTTAAAACGGGAATTTCTAGCTCTGTTCAAATATGCAAAAACATATGCAGGGTTGTATTTGAAATTCTTGCCTCATGCTCACTTCCGGTCAAACCGAAAGTTATATTTATTTGTTTTTTAGTGCAAAATCTGAGTTTTCATAAATCATATATTCAGCCAAAATTTCAAATTTCTCCTTAAAACATTTGAATGGTGCATTGTTAAACGATTTCGTTGACACCCGGTAGGGAGTGCATTCAAAGGGAGGTCAGAAAGATGTTGACTTTAAAATCAAGACAAATGTTGCTATTATTTCCTCTCGTGGAGAGCCTCTCCACAAGTTCATGGCCATGCTATAAGGAGACGCATATATGCTATGTATGAGAAACGAATCTGATAAATATTGACGGAGTGCAGATATCTACTACATCGTGTCCTAAGACTTCCTCCCTATCACTGCTAATATAATCCTATTGAGATGATATGATAAGAATGCAAGCGTTACTATGATAGTTGTATCAGTTCAATCCATCCTGTCACTAGCGAAGCTGTTTTAAATTTGTGGAATGAAGCACTTCTAAAGGTAAAAATCTAGTACAACTTTTAGATATTGCTATTTTATAAGAGAACTCTGTTTTAGATTACACCAGAAAAACAGAAAAATATGTTCATCACACAAATGCTATAATTAGCGAGGACTGGAAAAAGGAGCAACTGATAGATGCTTTGGATATATTACCGGCCATTATTGACCTCAATTCTTGTGACTCAGATGATGATGATTATTATTTTAGCGATCAGTAGGAAACAATATAGTTTAGTGTGCTCATAAGCACAGAAGATAATATGACCCCTTTCGTAAAACTTTGGTGCACTATGACACAAGAACCTTAAATTACAACAATCCATTGCATCGATTGTGTGGTATGGTTTTTTATAATGAGTGAATTATTGTGTTTTTTATGACGAGTTAAGTTATAGTGTTTTATTATATTTTGTCTTGTCTGTCATTTGTGTCTCCAGATGAGTTTTGTGGCTGGGTGATTGATACATGCCAATACTATTTTTATATTGTATTATAGTACTCTGTTTTAACTAACTATTTGTGCTATGTAAGGTGTTTTTTCCTATCTGTTTATCACTGGTGTTTATTATAAGTTTGTGTAAAAAAATAAGATTTTAAATTGTTAAAGTTAACTTATATGTCAGACCTTTGCTGTTGCTGTATATGAATCACGTTATAGCTTATTTTTGGTTATATAAAATGTTTTGTTTTCCATTTCATAAACATTTATGAGTTATTTGGAAATAAATTTACATTGTTTTAGTTTTCTCTCATACTCGAATTTAATTTCATGATGTCAATCTATTTTGTTTAAGTTACTTTATGTTAGTTTGGGTTACAACTGAGGTACAACAAATGTCCTATGTTAAAAATAAAGTAAATATTATAAAAAATTTGAACTAAGGCCGTAATGGCGATATTTACAGCTACATAATAAGCAAAACCTGTACAAAAACGAAATAATCTTTTACGAACCTAAGCGTTTAAACCGTTGCACAACACAATTAAATTATAAACACAACTTACTTTCCTACATAATAAAACTAAAGAAAAGGTACATGTTTGAGGTCTTTCAGTTTTATTTACTACAGATCACTGCTATAATGTGAAAAGAAAAGAGTCAAAAAAGTCACTCTTAACATACCAAATTATGTAATAAAAATAGTGTAACTGTATGAAGTATACATAACCATTAAAATTAATATATAAATACCAAAAAATCGCAGCTACAAAGGTGTACAAATTATATATACATTCGCCAAAATAGAATAAGAATAATAAAATTTACAATACAAAATGTGGATTTTCCAATGTTGAATAATTATGAATGCGATGAAAATTTGAAAATACAAAGCAAACCCAAAAGAGAAATTATTATTCGAGAATTGTAAATTTGATTAACAAACATTCTGAAGAGAAATTAAATACAGAAAAAATAAATTGAGGATACCACATTAATTTCGAGTAAAATATGCCCACATTACAAAAAATTTAAAAATAATAATATCGAAGAAAAAAGTTGAAATGTGAAGTTTGAAAGTTTCAAAATCAAAAGGACTTCAAAAATATATTGAAAAATTGAAAAGTCTATTGAGAAACATTTTGAAGGGAAATTATTTCCATGAAAACAAAATCTAAGTGCGAAATATTAAACTGGAAATAGGCTAAACATTTTGGAAACAATAATTTTAAAACCATAAGCTCAAAAAGTTTTACATTCGATATACCTACCGGCAATTCAAAGATCATGCCCGATTCTCTCAGTTCCCCGCGACTCAACCTTGCATAGACCCCGCCGTTGTACGAGAGTAGGACAAACGATATTCAGCATTGAAACTCGTTGCGTATACATTCAGAAAATCAATAACTCCCTTGATTCGAGATTCAGGAATGAAACACATTTGGGCTACACTCGTGCGATGGCGGAGTCTATCTCAAGGTTGAGTGGCGGGGGGACGGACAGAATCGAGCATGATCTTTAAATTTTCGGTAGGTATATCGAATGAAAAACTTTTTGGGCATATGGTTTTAAAATTATTGTTTCCAAAATGATTAGCCTATTTCCATTTTAATACTGCACTTAGATTTTGTTTTCATGGAAATAATCTCCTTTTAAAATGTTACTCAATCGACTTTTCAATTTTTCAATATATTATTCATATATATCTCCTTTTGATTTTCAAATTTTCATCGCATTCATAATTCAACATTGGAAAATACATTTTGTATTGTAAATTTTATTCATATTCTTATTCTATTTTGGCGAATGTATATCAAATTTGTACACGTTTGTAGCTGCGATTTTTTGGTATATATTTATTAATTTTAATGGTTATATATACTTCATAGTGTTACACTATTTTTATTACATAATTTGGTATATTAAGACTGTTAAGAGTGACTTTTTTGACTTTTGCAGTTTATTTTTTTGCACTTAGATTTTGTTTTCATGGAAATAATTTCCCTTCAAAATGTTTCACGATCGAATTTTCAATTTTTCAATATATTTTTGAACTATCTGCTTTTGATTTTCAAAATTATTAATTTTATGGTTAGTTCACACCGTTACACTATTTTTATTACATGGTTTGGTACGTCAATAGTGACTTTTTTGACGCTAATAAAAAATATTGCATAAACAATTGTTGTATTAAGAAACACAAGTTAATAGAATAAAAAAAACATCTTACGCGGCGGTATGATGGTAAATCTCGGCGCGCTCCTGTTTAACAGCCGAACGGAGTGGTAATAGAGAGCAAGCCACGAAAAGAAACTTTTCCTCCAAATAAAATATGCTGTTTTTTTCAAATGTCGACAAATTAATGCAAAAACATTTCTTTTTAATAGTAATAATAATTATTATTAAAGATAAGTGGGTTCGCATGGCGGCTTAGACCGGTGTCGGTGAATAGGCACAGGTTGTTCCTATAGTAATGTAACATAAAGCTGTCAGTGGACACTGTCAACAATAATTATTTTTTTAAAATTGCGTCTCCGATTACGTTTTAATTCCGTATGTATAAGCAGTTATTGAGTAAGTTCGATTAAATAATAACCAATTTGTTCCTAAATTAGTGATTTTTAGAAAGGCAGTGCACAAATTGAGTGATAAATGCAAATTTTAGTTTAATAAATCTTGGGTTTTTCACGCTTGACTTGTTGTTTGTTTGTATCTATGTTGCTATAACACTTTTCACTCCGCCGGCGAAAAAGTGAAAAGTAAAGCTCCGGCGAAGGAAAAATTAAACTTAGTGGCTGGGCACTAAGTAGATTAATTAATCTAGCTATTAATATAAATAAGTTCAATCCTCTTAGGGCCGGTAGTTATGCTAATCTTCCTGTCTCTACAAAACATAAAAAAGCATGTATTAACGTTAAAAATTCCGATGAAATGTGTTTTGGGTGGGCGATAGTTTCTGCTTTGTTTCCTGCTCCATCTAAAATTGCTAATAGGACCTCATCATACCCAAATCCCAAGGATGTGTTGAGTCTAAAAGGCATTCAAGTCCCTATGACATTAGGACAAGTTCCGTGATTCGAGAAACAGAAAAATAATTCCGTAAATGTTTATCGGCTAGAAAAAAGTAAAAATAAATTTAATGTTATACCCACATACTTAATAAAGAATAAGTTGGGCAAACATGTAAATATATTGATGATACAAGATAATTATTATTATGAAGAAGATGGTGATGAAACTGCATTTATTCTCCCAAAATATCATCATGTTTGGATTAAGAATCTGTCCCGCCTCATATCATCTCAATTATGCAGGCATAATGGGGCGAAATACTTGTGTGACCGCGCCTACATTTGTAGCTGCGATTTTTTGGTATATATTTATTAATTTTAATGGTTATATATACTTCATAGTGTTACACTATTTTTATTACATAATTTGGTATATTAAGACTGTTAAGAGTGACTTTTTTGACTTTTGCAGTTTATTTTTTTGCACTTAGATTTTGTTTTCATGGAAATAATTTCCCTTCAAAATGTTTCACGATCGAATTTTCAATTTTTCAATATATTTTTGAACTATCTGCTTTTGATTTTCAAAATTATTAATTTTATGGTTAGTTCACAGAGGAGAAACTTTCTCAACACCTTAAAGATTGCATAAAATTACATAATGGCCCAGTTCCCAGAGTTCCAGCAGAGGATAAAAAATTGATTGAATTTAAAGATTTTAAATATAAAGAAAAGGCTCTCTTTATAATTTACGCAGATACTGAGTGTTTGCTCTTGCCTGTAGAAAACTACCCAACAATACCAAGAACGTGTACCGTATAGCATTGGATATTTTGTCAAATGCAGCTATGATGATAGTCTGTCATTTTATAAATCATATACTGGCCGTGATCGTATGCAGTGGTTTGTGCGAGAACTTTTTGAATTTGCCACAGATGTAGAAACTGCTTTATTACGCCCTTTGCCTATGGATCGCCTATCAAATTATATTTGAGCAAAGGAGTGCAATATTTGTGAAAAACCGTTTACGTCTGAAGATAAAAGTTAAAAACCACTACCATCTGACTGGTGAATACCGAGGTGCAGCTCACGAAGCATGCAATCTGAATTTCAAAGATGAACATACAATACGCGTTCTTTTCCATAATATGAGTTCCTAGGATGGACATATGGTGGGGAAAGCATTAGCTGAGGTTGATGAAAAAAATCGATGTTATACCTGTGAGCAAGGAAAAATATATATCATTCACAAAACATATTCCAGAAAATCTAATTAAATTCCGATTTATAGACAGCTTTCGATTCTTGGCTTCAAGCATTGATGAATTAGCTTCATACTTACCCGAACATCCATCCAAAATCGGAGTTTGGGGAGCTTACCGAAGAATAATATAAATTACTTTGTAGAAAAGGTGTAGATCCATATGATTTCATGACTGGATGGGATAAGCTCGATGAAAATGGCGTTCTATAGTAGTTTGACCGATTCTACGATAAGTAATAAGGAATATACTCATGCGCAGTCTGTATGGAGTTCTTTTCGATTCAAAACAACAAGATTATTCGGATCTATATATGAAGACAGACATTTTATTGCTTGTTGATGTTTTTGAACAGTTTAGAAACACATCTTTAAAAACATGCTATAGATCCTGCTCATGCTTATACAGTCGGACTTGCCGCTGATGCAGTTCGACGGCTGTGGGGCAGAGGAGAAAAACCCTACAAAAAAAGGTGGGGGCGAAGGCCGTCAGGAGCAGTAGTTTTGTTTTTAACTGTTTTGATAGGGGCTGAGTGAAATCAAATTTTTTTATCGCGTTTTTCGAAACTTATTACCCGTGCTGTTGACTATACTTTACCGGGGTATACTTGGCAATGCATGTTAATACAAATGTCGAAAACTAATCAGCCTAAACTAGAACTTTTGACTAATTTGGATATGGTTCTGTGTATCGAAAAAGGCATAAGAGGAGGTTTAAGCCAATGTTCGAAGCGGTATGCTGAAGCAAATAATAAGTATCTACCTGATTATGAAGCAAAGAAGGATGATACATATCTAATGTATTTTGATATAAATAACCAATATGGTTGGGCCATGTCACAATATCTCCCTTATGGAAACTTTAATTGGCTATCCCACAAAGCTATTCATAATTTAGATGTTTCAAAAATTTCTGATGATGCTAGTACTGGGTATATTTTAGAAGTTGATCTTGAAATTCCTCATAAGCTTCACGATAAATTTTAAAAACCGTTGGCAATGTTGCGCGGTAAAACAGAATATGTGATCCATTATAGAAATTTGAAGCAAGCTTTAGCTATGAGAGTTAAAATTAAAAAGATACATCGAGTATTATCATTTTCACAACCTCCATGGTTAAAATCATATATAGATCTTAACACACGTCTCAGACAAAATGCTAAGAATGAGTTTGAAAAGAACTTGTTCAAGCTGATGAACAACGCAGTGTTTGGAAAAACTATGGAGAACATTCGAAAACACTCATCCATAAAACTTAAAACAAATTGGGAAGGATGTTATGGGGCTGAAGCTTCAATAGCAAGACCAGAATTTAAAAGTACTACTATAATTAATGAAAAACCTGATTATAATCGAGCTCACAAAATCAGGGTAATATTTAATAAACCGATATATGTAGAAATGTCTATACTGATACAGACAGTCTTATATATGAAATCAAAAATACAGATGTTTATGTTATGCATCATCAATATTTCGATACGTCCGACTATGCTCCCGATAATGAATATTCCATGCCATTAGTGAACAAGAAAGTTCTTGGAATTATGAAGGATGAGAACAATGGTCGGATAATGACTCATTTTATTGGGCTGAGATCGAAAATGTACGCCACCAAAGTATATTTCGCTGCTGAAGAAATAGAAAGTGCTAGGCTAAAATTAGAGGGTGAAGGAAAGGAGCGTGAGGAGATCCTGTAACAGGCTACGATTACATATTATGGTTTCTGGACGAAATGGCGAAGGATCAAAATAAAAATTTACATAAAGGGGGTAAAATAATCAAACATCATGTTATTTATTAAAATAGGCTACAAAATTTTTATAAACACCACAATCGTACTAGCATTGGGAAAGCATGGAACCCAATCCATTAAACTAGGTTTTCTGAAGCAAATATTTCATATTTATGTCTTGATATATCAAATGCACATGCTTTCTTTTGAACGAATTAACTTTACACACACGATATATTGTTGCAGCTGGAACCACAAAGCTTCGTTGTATATTCGTATTTTCCCCTGGGTTTTGTCCTATTATGCTGTCTTTCTAAAGGGAGAAAGAAACCTTTCTTCTAATCGTTTGGCTTGTTTTCATTATTTCAGTTCGATAATACACCTTGATGGCCATCCACTGTTTTCGACCTTGCTAATTATGGTTTTTAATTGCTGATTCGAGGTATTTTGGAATCAAGAATATATTTTCGCCTTTCTAGGAGGGTTGTGTCTAAAATAAAACAACAGTGATAGATTGTTTACAGA
>MU182979.1:209299-246355 GCA_016904865.1 Pissodes strobi | reverse complement strand
TAATCGGCTGAATACATAGCAAAATGGTTTGCACTTTCCTATCTTGGGTTTTCATAAGCTATCGTCTGACACTAATTTTAGATTTAACCAGGGATTAAATTTAACCAGGGGTTAAATTTAACCGAAGTTTCTTATTTCTTTAAATGGCTTTGTTATCCAAGACATTTTTTTAAATTTTATTTAGTTTGTTGAAGTTTTCACTTCTGTCGCGTGGTCTTAGGCACACACCTTTTTTGTAATGGTAACACACTAGTTATTATTTCTGCAGTTGATTTTGTTGGTATACACTTTAGAAAACCCTCAAATTATCGTTATATTACATACATACGTGTATAATATTATAAATCAGTAGATGGCAGGTAATCAACATAATATGTGAAACACATTTTTTTTGACAAAGTCTGTAACTTTTTAATTTCACAACCGGTCAGATCGAACCTTGCACCACTATATTGGTACATATCTCAGGTATGCTCTGATATGCAATAGATTGCTATATATTATTTTAGATATATTATACAGGGGTTTGTTTGTACAGAAATTTGCAAAAATGTTGCCTTTCAATTTCTATACGCATTTCGTTATGTTCTCTTTGAAAATGTTTCAGCGCCTTTTCCCTAATATAAATATTGCTGTTTTGCATTATATTATGCATAGTTTCGTCATTGAAAAGTAACCTGAATATTTTAGATACCAGTAATTTGACGAGCTGCTCCCGCAGTTTCAGCGATTTTTAGACCAATTAAATTTTCTCCCATTTCCAGAAAAAGTTCTCTATCGCCACCAGAGCCAACAATATTGTGATCCTCAGCTTCTTCTTCAGCACTTGTAGCATGTTCACTAAATCTTTCATGATCTTCATCCAATTCATCTCTCGTTGAAATTTACAAATTCTAGCTCTTTAGTGTCACTGTTATCTTCCGAAAGTAAAGGTACAAGTTCCCCAACTTTAAAGGACGACGATTTTCACGCTTTTATCGCAACTGTTATATATTCACGTAATATTTTCTATACGTTTATGGTCGCCTGGCACCTATGCGTCAACAAAACGGGGCCATACCAAAAGAAACGTAATAATTCGGAAATAAATAATGCTACTGATATGAAATGATTAATGTGGCAAAGCTATGCCGTTGGAATAATTGCAAGAATCGTATCGAAATGTGAATTTAAAGTAAAGTTATTATTATAAAAAAAATAAGTTGCCGCCTCGGAAACGGCACGCGACAAGTTAAGGGTTAAACATTAAAGTCCAACAAACATGACAAAAAAGAGATTTTTTAATACGGCGGCGCGCCGCGCCGCCGGGCGCCTGCGTCTCATTGGTCAAAAATCAATTTATTTCTAAACCTCAATATTATTGTGTGTTACTGCTGCATATTTACCCACATGGATAGGCTGTAATATTGCAGCATAGATATTATATTTATTTATTGACAGCTATCATTCTATGATGTCATTATCAAACATTGTAATTTTTACATGCCCTAGAGGTGAAGTTGCTGATTAAGTTGAATAAAATAACATTATTTTGCAGATATGTTTAAACTAGGCCAGAATGGATTTAGCAAGGGATTATTATATAATAAATGATTTCTTACGTAATACGAGTTATAGCTGGCGTAAACATAAAAGTACATGAACCTGTAAGGGTTATGCAATTTCACACCATATTCCTTTATCCCTCGATTTACCAGTCATTTCTTGGAGACTTAGCAGATTTATGCCGAAGCAAAATGTGTGATCTAGGATCTAGATATCTGTAAATGGTACAGATTATTATTGTCCTTATATCCCACAAAATTATGAGTAAACGTAAACTGAGTCCCATTTTCCTCTTTCAACGTAAGTTCAGTTCCGGGGATATTAACTTACCGATTATGTTATTAAATAAAATAAAATTAGTTTTGGTTAGTTTTGTTGGTTGCGTCCCCGCAATGATGATGCTAACATGGTTAGCGAAACGCCCGCAGCTATATGGGACTCACGTTACGTGTCTCTAAGTATAATAAAAACAAATGGGACTAAATTGACACCGACCCTAAAATATGTGGCGTTTACAAAATTTATGAAGGAAATTTAATTCGATTTTTATAAAATATGTTGCTGTCGTGAACTTACACTCATCCAGTTATAGACTATCCGGATCTATTAAAGATTGTGTGAAATATTTCCTAAACCTGAAAAATTTATTATTTGTTTGCTTTTTAAAGTCAACGGATTTTTACAAATATTATAGCAGTAACAGACATACCTGAGGTGTGGTTACCTATTTATTGTTTAAACTTTTGTGTTTTATCTTGTGGGAACATTTTTGTAGAGCACAACGCATATAAGCATATAATGTCGAATCCTGTAAAACATACAGAAGTCTAGCTTGACAATGTAGATTGCGGGGATTTTGTAGGTAAATATTAGTAAATACTGTTTCCTGGTGAGATAGATAAAATATAGATTAACTATTGTTTACAATATTTAGAACATAGTGCATATGCCCTTTATTTTTAATCGGCGATTAAATTAACCGAAACATCCTAACACTGCGAATACTTTGACCCCAAACTGTCATGAGATCGAAAATGAACATAGGGCAATAGTACGCAATCGATTCGAAGAAAGCCGGTGTCAAACATTTTCGAGTTCTGATAAGCTTGGGTTTACATATATATTTATGTATTTATCGGCAATACACTAGTCCAATCATGCAATATTAGGACCAAATACAAAACTCAAAACAGAACACTAAACTTGGTCATAGAACAATGAAAGAAAAGGGAAAATAAAATATTTAAAAAATAAAATACAGGCGGAACTAACAACAACGTTGCCGCCCCAGCAGGCTCCTGATTCAAATCCTCATGTTTATCCAACAGTAAACCTTAGTTTTCTTTTGAACCAACCAATACTCTGTCTCATCATAAAGCCCGCCACTCTGAAGGACTTCGCCAAGATGCGGTTTTAAATCCTAATTCTGAGTCAAAAATGACTCCCAAGTCATTGGGTAAGATTACCCCAATATAAGTGCGTTGTTAATAGCATAAGCATGCATAATAATTATTATTTCTTCTAGTCGAGAGGACGTTTTGATTTTGCATTTTGAGATATTTAAATCTTCTTGTAGCTGCAAATAGTTAATCATATTTGATACCCTAGATAATATTGTTATATTGTCCGCATATAGTGAAAGTGAGAGTTATTAAGTACGGTACCAAGATCGTTGACAAATATAAGGAACAATTTGGACCCATTTGGGTCCAATGGGACCCTTGGGCTACGTCAGAAGTAACTAATAATTTCTTGGAAAGCAGAAGTCGATTAACCTTGGCTAGCTGGATCTGGTCTTGAAGGTAGCTAGCAATCAACAACGCCATACGATTGTAATTTGTTAACTAAAATGGCATGGTCCATTCTATCGAATGCTTTTGTAAAATCGAAATAGATCGAGTCAAACTGGAAACCAGAATCTAACGCTTCCGCCAAGAAACCAGAGTAGCGACAGAAATTTGTTTGACATAAACGCCTCGCAAGAAATCCGTGCTGGTATTGTGAAAAGATATTCCGAAAAGTAAGCAGAAGCCCATCGACAATTATAGCCTCAAGAACCTTGGCCATGCAGTCCAATCCATTAATCGGACGATATAGTTAAAGACGTTAGCATGATCACCACTTTTACCAGAAACAGCTGTAGCAAGGACTAGCACCAGCTACGCCGCTGTAGTGAAAAGTGTCCAGTTGGGAAGTATACCAAGGGAATACCCCGAGGTTACACTAACAACGGAACAGCTGTCAAACCTAGAGAGTACTCTGGTAGATGAAATGTACAGCAGCACGGTGGAAAACTTAAAATTTGCAGGAATCCATTTCAGGTCAGGACTGATAATGGTGGACTGCGAAAACCAGCAAACAATCGGCTGGTTAACCGAAACGGTTACCCGGCTGAAAGAATGGAGGGGACCGAAATTCACGGTATGCATGGGAGAAAACATCCCCAAAGCACATACCATAACCGTCTTCCTCCCCAGAAGCAAAGGGCAAGAAGCTGAGAAACCCCTCAAGCTTATTAAAAACCAGAACGCCGAGTTAAGAATAGAGGCGTGAAAGATGATCAGCACTAGGGAGAAGTCACATGGACAACTGCTGCTCTCCTTGGGGGTCGACACCAAATCCATCAAGGTGATTGTGGCGCAAGGACACTCGATACATTATAGGTTTGGACGCGTAAGAGTACAAGGCCTAAAGAAAGGCAAAAAACAACGAAGGCAGAGGAGCAGATGGATATCGACACATCGGCTCCTCAGGAAGGGCCAACCACCTCAGCCACCAAAGTCGCTGCGCCCCCCCCCCCCCCCCTATTGATTGATTAACTTCTCTCATTACTGTATATGATTGTAATTCGGTTAGCAAATGTCTTGCTAACACAATAGTGGTTATCTGATTTACTTTTTGTACTGCCTATACTTACATAAATGATACACGCATATTGTAATTTGCTGTAAGCCTTATGGCAGTAGACCGTCTTACCTTAAGCTACATTTTAGGTTTTCGTCCCTATGCAGTTTACCGAATTGAGCTCACTTCGACTTCCCTTTTAGATCTTCACTGATCAGACTTTCTCTGCACAGGCTAACTAATTAGATTTGATTTTTTAACTGTTTATTTGTCCACTGATATTATCGCTGCAATGTGATTAATTTATAATAGGTATGTTTTTTTATTTAGCAGAGTAATCTTTATTTAAGGTGTTCAGTGATTAACTGTATTTAGTCAAAACTTTAAAATTCAGATTTTAGTTGGAAATATTTCAAAAATAGAAAGTAGGCAATGTTGATGATTTAGAATTTAAAATTAATGATTTCTGATCTTATAATTTGGGTGATACTTATTTTACAGAATCTTATTATTATTTTAAGTGCGATACCATAATCTCAATTAGCTTTGGAACCTAATTAAGCTTCCTTTGTGTAGGTTAATTTCATATTTAAATAAATAGCTTAAATGGAATCTTTGATGTTTATTTCGGTATGCTGAAGTCAATGTCAAGTTGAGTTTATCAATTTATTTTAAGATTTATCGATATAGGGCATTTTCCTAAATTTTACTATCCTAAATTCAATGCTTAAAAATCATTGATAAATTCATAATAGAAAATTTAGTGACGCCTTCGCCTAACTGCCAACTCTACAACACACACACTTATAAATAATAAGACCACTGAGTGAACCAGGCATATGGACCGCTTGTTAAGCAAGTAACTAATCGTGTTACACTACAAATCGACATTTTTACAATTTCCCTCAAAAGCTCCCAATATTTTCGAAACAGAGAAGCATTTAGACAGTTTTCTGCCAGAAATTCCTTACCGTACTGTCGCTGTCGTCTAGGTTTTTTTTCGGTCCTCGCGACTTTTTCGGTGCTAGTACGACTCACAGTGACATAGATATACACAACCAAAAAAATACTAGTAAATTTCAATAGGGTTCGGATGCCCGTCAAAAATAATGCGTCAACAAAATGTCTTTAAAATTAATTAATGTTTTCGTGTATCAGCGAAGAATTTTGAAAATAGCACACTTGATTTATTTATTTACTTATTTTGTACTTACATGTACAGGGTGTCCCAAATTCGAGCCTCATCATTGGGATCTCGGAAACTAGAAGAGATTCGAGGTCAGTTAAATGGAGGCAAAGTTGCGCAATTTGATGCTGATCAAAATGACACCTTTAAAGTTAAAAAATTCCGAATACTTCCGAAGATATTTAGAAAAAACCGAATATTCGCGATTTCATTTATATTTTTTTATGGCTCTATTTGAATAGATATAACAAAATAAATTTAATATTTTCATTGCTACTTTTTCTGTTCTTCAAGATGGTGTTATCAGATTTTCAAACCGACGACGTTTCGTCTTTGAGCTACCATGTTCAACTTTGTTTTTTTTTAAATACGGCCCTGGATTTTTTATTACGAACTTTAAGAGCTTCTAATGCCCCAAAACCAATGATGTATCGCACTTATGCGAAAAATGCATATTAATGGTATTTTCCATATGAACTCATGTATTAGAGAGAGACAGAAAATCGATTTTTAATAGGATTAAAAACAAAAACCTTTTTTTACGCATTAACGTATAGCATGAAGAAAGCTTAAAAACTAACATAAAGAGTGGTTAATAAATAATATAATTAATGTGTCAACCCTCAAACCCTAGGCTCTAGGCTATATTTTTAGCAATTTTTCAAGGTGGCGGTGCATCGTGCGCGCGGGCCGTCTTAGTTCATTTGTTTATGTTTAAATTATCTAATATTTTGACAGTTCACTATTCACTAATCGTTTCACTAATGATTTTTTGGTCAAATCTTACCAAAAACATGTTTTCTGCCTCTCTCTAACACATGAGTTCTTATGGAAAATGCCATTAATATGAATTTTTCGAATGAGTGCCATACATCATTGGCTTTGGGACCTTAGATGCTCTTAAAATCCGTAATAAAAAATCCAGGGCCGTATTTAAAAAAAACAAAGTTGATGATGACAGCTCAAAGACGAAACGTCGGTTTGAAAATCTGATAACACCATCTTGTAGAACATAAAAAGTAGCAATGAGAATGTGAAATTTATTTTGTTATATCTATTCAAATAGAGTCATAAAGAAATTAAAATGAAATCGCGAATATTCGGTTTTTTCCAAAAACCTTCGGAAATACTCACAATTTTTAAACTTTGAAGATGACATTTTGATAAGCATCAAATTGCACAACTTTGCCTCCATTAACCGAATTCGTATCTCTTCTATTTTCCGAGATCCCAATGATGAGGCTCGAATTTACACCACACACCACAGAACAAAGCTCCAAATGGTACGAAAAGAGTTAAAAACAATTAATCGTAGGGCATTATTTAAAACATGTGCAACACTTAACATTCAATACATCTCTGATAATACAACGCGTAAAAAAAGGTCAAGACACAATGCGCTTCAGTGAGTTGAGACTTAAGTTAAAAATATGTTAAAATATGTTAAACTTGTCGTTGTAGATTGTAACCATTCGATCCACAAATGCTCTTTGTTCGTAGTTGGTTCGGTGATAATGTTGGTGGAAAAGTTCTAACTGGTATCTTATGGTATAGGAGTCTCAGTAAATTGGCACAATTAATCTTCCCGTTGATCAGTTTATGAAGAAAAAATAGAAGCTAGTCCTCTCGTTTAGTTTGCAATGATTTAAGACCGCAGAGCAGGAGTCTAGTGTCATAGGGCAAATCGCGGGAGGGGAAACGATGTTTATACAATAAATATTTAACAAATTTGTTTTGCACCTTTTCGAGTCTAGATGATATGTGACACTGGTACTGAGGGGACCAGATGTTGTTGCAGTATTCAAATATACTGCTCACTAGACAGTTATAAAGTGTCGTAATTGCCTTGGTGTCCATCATCAGTGCAGTGTTCCTCTTTATAAATCCAAGCAGCCGCAAGCCTCTCGAATCCATTTGATCCACATGTAAAATGTACGACAGATCTTTGTCAAACAACACAGATCATTAAAGAAAGTTGCCGATTCCAGAGTCTCACTATCGAGGGTATAATTGTGGTTAATTTGATTCATCCCCTTATAAAAGCTAATTTTTTATATTTCTTAACTAAATGTTTTAGGCAGTTTTTCCGATACCATAAAACCAGGCGCTCCAAATCTTGTTGGAATCCAGTGGACGATGTTTCCATAATATTATAAAATTTTAGGTCGTCGGCGTACATAAGAAAGTCCGATTCTTCGAAACATGACGAGATGTCCTTGACAAATAGGGAAAACAGAGCTGGACCAATATGGGACCCCATGAAGCACACCCGACAACACCTAGATCTCTGTAGATGTAACCCCTCCCATGAGTACACGTTGCCGACGATCCGATAGGTAACATCCAATCCAATTCAAGTAGTGAGAGCCAATTCCAATCTTTGAGAGCTTTATGAGACGTAGCTCATGGCAAACACTATCAAATGCCTTAGATATGTGTCCGTGTATATAACATTGACTTGCTTTCCCATCTCCAGACTGGCAACTAGGAAGTTTTGATACAACGCTAGGTTGGAATTTGCTGAACGCCCCTGGAAAAAACCGTGCTGATTTTCGGTTATATAGTTTTTGTAGGTACGCAAGATCTCATCGGTAAGAATTGGTTCCAAAATCTTCGGCACCGTGGATAGCTTTGATAAGGGTGGAATCCTTCCAGAAAGTTGGGAAAGCTCCTTTGTTGAATGCTTTTTGGAAGATGCTGCAGATTGGTGCAGCAAGCAAGGATCAGGAATAAACTTTAGCAATGCCCCAGTGGTTCCAGGAATTTCTGGTCGGTAGCAAAGGCAGCAAGTAACAACTTTACAAAAACGTATCTCCCACCTTTGACGGACGAACGTGGCATCACGGCGACTACAGCCAAGGAAAAAGCAAACATGCTCGCCAAAATGTTTTCATCGCACTCTACCTTAGACGTGCCCCAAGGCAAGACTCTCCCCACTATACCGAACATCAACACTACCATGGCAGAAGTCAAGTTTTCTCACCGTGATATTCGCAAAATCCTTAAAGAACTAGATACGCAAAAGGCATCAGGACCGGACGGAATACCTGCCATCGTGCTAAAGAACTGCGCCAACGAACTAACACCCGTTTTTTCCAGGTTTTTTTCTCTTTCTTACGGAAAAGGGATTTACCCATCCTCTTGGAAAGTCGCTCGAGTGCAACCTGTTCCAAAAAAGGCAAGAAAACCACGCCGTCAAACTATCGCCCAATTGCCTTGCTTCCAATAATCTCCAAAGTCATGGAACGTGTAGTCAACCAGCAACTACTCAAGTACCTCGAGAGCAATAGAATAATCAGCGATAATCAATACGGCTTTCGCAAAGAGAGATCGACAGGAGATATATTGGCCTATGTCACTCATATATGGAGTAGGGCAATTAAAAACTACGGAGAGTCTCGAGCGATTGCGTTGGATATTTCAAAGGTATTCGACAGAGTTTGGCATGACGGACTGCTCAACAAACTGCCGTCCTTGGGACTGCCCGCCTCTCTCTGCAGCTGGCTGGCCAGTTTCCTTAAGAACCGATCCCTACACGTTGCGGTCGATGGACACATCTCGGACACATTCACCATCAACGCGGGCGTGCCTCAGGGCGCAATACTTTCACCAACTCTGTTCCTCATCTATATTAATGAACTGCTGATCGAAACGAATAATCCTGTTTACAGTTTTGCAGATGACAGTACCCTTGTCTCCCACTTTAGATCAGAAAAACCCTTACCAGCGACTGAGACCCATCACCGCAGACAGGAGCAGATTACAGCAATTAATCAAGACCTGGAGAAAGTTCAAACTTGGGGACCGAAATTTGGTCCAGTTCAATGCAGCAAAGACCCAAGCAGCAACGTTTACTAAGAGGGCCAATACAGCGGGCCCTGACATCATTATGACAGGATCGACCATTCCTTCATCCTCGTCAATCGGGCTGCTGGGTGTCTCGGTCAACAGCAATTTGTCATGGCATGACCATGTTGCTAACATCGCAAAATCAGCCTCCCAGAAGCTAGGTGCGCTATTTCGCAACAAAAAACTCTATACACCGCAGCAGTTGCTCTTGCTGTACAAAGCGCAAATAAGACCGTGCTTAGAATATTGCTCACATATCTGGGGTGCCGCACCAAAGCATACCCTAAAGCTGCTGGATTCCATTCAGAAGAGGGCTGTGCGTCTCGTCGGCGATCCGGAGTTGACCCGGAATCTGGATAGTCTGGAACATCGCAGACATGTGGCCGAGATGTCTCTGTTTTACAGATACTTTCACGGCAGATGTTTCCAGGATTTGGCCCGCATAATCCCGCCCCTGGCAACTCCTGTCAGACAGTCCCGACAGACGGCAGGAGCGCACCAGTTCGTCGTACAACTAGAAACACCTAGAACATCGCTTAACCAGAACTCCTTTGTCTGGCGCACTGCATCACTGTGGAACTCACTTCCAGGACATCTGTTTCCCACTAATTACAACCTACAAATATTCAAGAACCGTGTCAATCAACATCTTCGCACACACACCGCTTGTCGAGCGCCATAGGATCTCCCTTTAGTGTGTGTGCCACTGCCATAAAAAAAGCGACTGCAAACATCGATTTAAAAAATGGGTGGAATTCCATTTGGGCCGGCGGCGGCGTTCTTACTGCAATCAAGTTCTTTGAGCTTCGAAGTAACTTCGACTATGGTGAACTGATGCTGGAGTAGCAGCTGCCCTGCACAATACTCTAGTGTATTTCAGGATCCACAGTAATCCCGCGGTGTGATCAGAATAACTTGATTGCAATAACTCTGAAGCAGAAAATCGGATCACCAAAAACAATAATTGGTCATCGCGTCGGCTGCCTTCAAGTGTTGCCTAAAAACGTGCCAAATTCAAAAACTTCCCTTTTAGCCGTTTTTGAGAAAAACGCTAAATAACTATAAAAAAAAACTCCCTAAATCATAGTTCCATATTCTTAACGAAATAAGTTAAATTGCATGAAACGCGTGTTTGCCTACCAACTTGCAAGAACTTGTTACCGTCAAACTAATCTAAATTAAGCCAAATTAGGTATATCTTATAATGCTAATTTAAAAATGCTTATTAATGCGATAACAATAAGATAATTTATCCAGCTAGATAAAATATTTATTCATGAAGACAGGTAAGTATTTTAAAATAAATAATTATAAAAAAGAAACGGCGATTTACCGAAAACGAGGGCTGAAAAATTTTGAGAGAGGACTAGTACCTATTTCTGGGAGCGAGGGTGCATGACAAAGATAGGTATCTAAGAAGTAGCATAAATGCTTATATAAATTATTTTTATTTGATCGCCTCTCTTGACTCACTTGACTGCCTCAACGTCACCCATTTGCTTCTGGATCCGCTACTGTTCCCATGGAAGGTTCCAGCGCCCACTGGGAAGCGATATCGTCTCCGTTGGGAATCACTGGAGAGTAATGTGTTGTTTTAGGATCATATTGATCGCGGCAACACTGTTCGTTACATGCCACCTAGATTTAACGTACCGACATTTCGGTGTTATAGGTTATAACATAAGAAAAGTAAACACATTGATGAGAACTAGATATTCTACGTTTGTTGTTAAATGCGTTCAAAGTTTTGGTAAAGCTATGGAGTGATTGCTAAACTGATGCCTGCACTGGGAAGCCTATTAAAAAATATTCTTCCAAAAACTATCTTCATTTTTCTTTAGATAATTATAAATAGTTAATGTCTAGATCGCAAAACAGCTCAAAACACTCCATAATGAGATACAAAATTTTAGGTGGCCGAATCAGTGATATGACGATTAATATCTTTAAATTTGCAAGAAAACCAATTTGGAAAATCAAGGACCGAAAGTCACAGAAGAATTTCTGTCATAACATCGTCATCATAGTTTTTATTCCTCAAAGGAAATTAGGAAGAATGTATCGTAACTTTAACACCAACGTCATGAATTCAACCAAACCCATAAGCATTTTCCTGAATAAAAAAATTCCGGGTAAAAATTGTTTGCTTCCTTTTTCTTTAACACCTACAATCGCGATTGTGTGTAACCAATATTATATATGTGATGATCTTCCTGAAATTTTATAGATTGTTGGGACATGGAATATAAATCTGTTAATAATTTAAAACATTGTTAATAAGAGTAGACCGTTATTGATTTGTTAATTTACAACACCATTTTGTTTTAAGTGGTGTCGGCCTCTCTGTTGTTTCGACATTTAACTTAATGAAGCACCGATGTTAAGTAACACTAATCTGCCAGATAAATAACGACGGATGTCAGTCAATGAGAGCCTGTTTTATTTTATTTACTAGCTACCAGGAATTTTGAGGGACAAGACTTTTTTTATTGCATCAAAGAATTCGAGAATTTTTATCATAATTTCCATTCCTTATACAATGTCTAAATCTTTTTATTAAATTTTTGCATTTACCAAACATTTTCTGTTTAGTATTAATTGTATGTAGTAACAATTTAGTGGTGGATATTTCAATCAGAACATATTGACGGTTTTCTTTACTTATTATCTACGGAATATTGATTTTGCAAACCTTTTTGCATTTAATATTGACTTAAAATATCAAATGTCCATCCCAATAAACAATTACAAACTTTTCACACCATAACATGTGTATTAACAATCCCTTTGAAACCACATAAGCCAAATCGGAAAGGATCCTATTTAACAGATGCTTCAACCAAAGGGCGCACTATTTTCCTGTTGTATTAGTAACAAGAAAGTAATATTTTCATGCAATATACACGGCTCAAATTATTCAACGCCATGTCTGTCAAACACAGCACCATAATCAATTTAATGGCTTTTATCACAATGCATTGCAAAACCAGATATCTAACCAAGTATTCGAAGGAACCTTCTTGGAATTCTTTCAATCTCTCGCACATAGTAGGGGGAGTAAGTACCATATCACAAATCACTGAAGAAAATTCGCTGATACTTGATTACATAACTGCACAGAATGTTTTTCTATAATAATTAGGAGTAAAATTAAAACTAATCACAACACTTCAACACTAAAACCCAGGTTTCTGAATAAATGAATGAATTTTAGAAATGCGAGCAGGAAAATCCCTGACACATAGGTCTCCAGTCTGGGCCCATTGTACGCCGACTCAAGGCTGATTTTCATATATAGGACTGCGCGCCGACTGTGCACCTACCGTGTCGTTGTCACTGTAAATGAAAAAATTGTATGTTCCATATAAAACGCACTGAAGCTCTTATTTACATTTTCACATATAGGACTGTGCTACGACCTTCAATCATATTGTGAAAAAGTAGAATACCAGCGACGACCGCAGCATGGTAGGCGCACAGTCCTATATATGAAAATCAGCCTTCATACACCAATTCTGCCCGGTAGCCCGACCTCTCTAACGGAGGCACACAGCTTTCTTGGTTGCATTTTTCTTACGTTCTCCGAGTAAAGCACGCAGCTCTTGAAGCGCACCTTTCTTATCCCAGCCAACGCTAGGCTGTTGGCAGTAACATGAGAGAACCATTCCTCGACCTCCAAAAAACAGCTGCATTCCACAAACGGAAGCAGGTGCAAATACTTGTTCAAGCAACAGTGCCCTGTGAGGAGCCCTGTCAAAAGCCTTATATCCTCCCTCTTCAAGGCCAGGAAGGCCTTATCCTACAAGACGCTATGGGCTGCATAGTCATTGCTTTCCTTAGGATGGCGGAGGACCTACTGTACCCCCTTATGTGCCCAGGGCCCAGTGGAGGCATTGCGGAACTCTACCGTGACAGACCATCAAGCTCCTCGTGAGTGTCCCGGAACTCACACAATACTGACTCTATTATGCCCGGCGAAGGCCCTCAAAACTTCCCTCTACTCAGATACCAATGCAGAATGAATTCAGACACAACAGCCTGGTGTACGAGAAAATGTAGATATCCTTCCCTCTGAATGCTCTTAAAAGGTTCTTTTACCCAGATTTGAGGATCGCATGCAACTTTGCCTAGAACATGAGTGCATAAATTACAAGAACGAAGCACGTCTCGACCCTACGAGCTTTCTATACAAACTTGCTCCATCACCACTAGCCATTTTGAAGCCGTCTGTGTACCAGACGGTCCTATAAATCGGGCATGGGCTAGGAATGCTATGATCCTCTCCAACTAACCCAGGTTTCTTAGGACCCCTTCAATAATTGATTATTTGAATATAATGGAATTTTATTTAGTACGTGAACCATTACGCATATTTTGTACGAGTGTTCTATAATGGCCCCAAGATCCCGGCGGCGGCGTCCCTTCAATGGGACAGGTGCTAGGAATCCCCAGATGAAAAACTAAGAATATAATAAAAATAGGAACATATAATGTCCGAACACTTTATGATGCGGGAAGATTAAGAAACTTACTGTTGGAAACGCAAATAATAGACACACAAATACTGGGGGTATGCGAAACAAGATAGCCAGTCGCAACCAATTTTGACTCAGGAGAATACACAATTTACATATCCGGAACACGAGATGCATCTCACAGAAACGGAGTGGCTACAATACTAAATAAATCCCTCAGCAGATCAGTACCAAACTTTGTGCCCCTGTCAGACAGAATAATGCTACTATAGCTGGCGACAAGACCTGTAAATGTGAACATTATTCAAGTTCTACCAACAAATCGAAGACATAATGGAGGCGACAAAAACACGAAATTACTATAATTATGGTAGACTGGAATGCGAAAGTAGGCAAAGAAACAACAGAAGATGTTGTAACAGTTCGATTTTGCCAATTTTAAAATTTTATTTATATGCCGCATTTAGGGAAAAAAAGATGCTGTATTTTGCACTCATCGGTTCCTTAATTCTAAATTTATTGATTCTATTTGCTAACTATTCGCTTGAAATTGCCGCTTTTCCTAATATGAATTAACTATATTCTAAGTATAGGTTAACTATATATTTGTATTAGCATATAACACGTTGTGACTCTATTTATTTTAGTTGATAAGCGATGCACATTACTATTAGAATAGCTTGGCTTTATTTGTGTTACATTACCGTAGAACGGTCAACGAACCGATTTATATTTTTAAGAATTCTGTTAGTGAAGCCTGCAAATACGCTGCATTTGACTTGTTGACCCATATTTTAATTTTGGTTGGCATATTCCATAACCTTTTGGGAACCCCTTGGTTGCCGAACATCAATTATCGGCTGCCATTTCTGAAGATCGTTAAATCATCTTTGGACCCCTGCTTTAAATACATTTATTGCTTTATACGGCAGACTAGTTTTTGTGAGGTTCGTTCCAAATAATAGGGATGGGCTATCCATCCGTGTTTGTCGCTCTCGATTTAGATTTTTAATGGTGTATTATTCTCGTAAGAGTATTTCCTAGCATTTCTTGAAAAATTTAATTTTAGCTCACTATTCGTGGCTTCCGCCGTCGTTTATCATCCTAATAAACGAGAATTAAGGCGTTTAAAATCGGTGCAGCTATTAGCGCACGCATACCTAGTGGTAATTAGCTTAGTTAACGTCAAAGTGATCACTTCGATAAGTAGTATTTAGTGCATTTAGTGGTAAGGCATACAGAACCAAGTATTAACAACCGATTTGGTCTCTGTACAATCTCCATATTGTACTCTATTTATCAATTTCGTTAATAGTCATCCGACCTTCCTTGGTCTTTGGAAATCGCAAATTTTACTGTACATTGTTGCGGTGTTTAAAAAAAAAGAACTTAGTAGCCAATATATATTGTTCCTTAAATTTTTAAATTGTGTTGTGTTAAGTTAATTGATTATAATCCCGCCTATATTCTCGTTTTCTTGTTGGTTTGAAATTGAGTACCGGTTGATTTTATGAGCTGACCTAGCCACCCTGCACAACACCAGCAGAGCTTTTTCCGTTTAGTTGGCTAGAACGGGTGGCGCTCTAACGACCCCACGACAGGAGCCGGGCTTTGCAATACAACTCTCCGGGGCTAGGTTCCTTTTTAATTAATTGGAATAAAGAAAAAAAATCTTACTTTAATTTTGGATTCAATCAGAAAAACGTGTTGCAATGTCACCGGACAGTACGGCCTGAGTGTAAGCAACGACAGAGGAAAACGACTCGTACAGTTCTGTCTGGAAGAAGAATTCTTAATTATGAACACCTGGTATAATTTTCCGTACAGAAGATTGTACAGAGGGACGTCCCCTCAACACACACAGAATAAACTTGTAAGAAATCAGATCGACTTCATCTTAATCAACGAACGCTTCCGTAACTGTAACAAATCAACAAAAACATGCCCTGGCGCAGATGTGTAATCAGATCAGAACTTGCTTTGCTCAACACTCAATGTAAAGCTTTAAAAGAAGAAACAACCAACGAGGACCGTACGAATACAAACATATATATTAAAGAAACCTGAAATCATAAAAGAACTAGCACGGAAGCGTGGAAGAAAATTGGCGAGATATTAAAGTCTCGTTAAGAAATGAGAGATCACAACAGTTATTAAAACATAAAGAGAAAAGGGGAAAAAAGGAATGGATGACACAAGACATATTAAATGTCATGGAGGAAAGACGAAAATACAAGAAGACAATCATAACTAATATACAAGAATACATCGCATAATTCGCAAAAAAATTAAGGAAGCTAAGGAAATAGGGCTTCAGGAATCCTGCAAAGAAATCCAACATCTTCAGCCCGTACACAACGATTTTAATTTAGAATGGATGACTTGCAAATCCTGCTGAATAGAGTGTATGAAGCTGGACGAAGATGAGGTATTAATATAAACATAAAAAAACCGGAATGGATGGCGGTGGGTAAAATAAACATAAAACCAATTCCGATCACAATCAGCGGACACAAAATCGAGCTAGTATCACATTTCAGATATTTAAGCAGCTGCCTGAACAATCAAATAACATGTGACGAAGAGGATGGAACAATCTTCTGTACGGATGTGAGACATGGACACTTAAAGTCGAAGCTTTCGAAATGTGGTGTTATCGGAGAATCCTCAAAATCTCTTGGACTACACATACCACTTTCCTTAGCATTCGCAGAGCCTTTCCAGCTTAGTTATAAAAAGCTGGTGGATCTCAAATAATGACGGGTTTAACATTGGAGGGGTTCGACTTCGATGAATTTGTCATTCTAATATGTAAAAAAACTGTAAAACTAAATTTCTACAAATGGTGTCGGAAGCTATAAGATTGCCTTGCTGTAGTCAACTGAGTCATATCGAATGTTTATACTTAATCGCATTGACTAAAGGTTTTCTGAATAGATCGATAAATTGGGGAAGCAAAAGTCATTATAAAAGTTAATTGGGAATGAAAATAATGGATTATTAAAAGCATTTAACACAAAATATATTTTCTCATAAAGTCGCCTCTTAAATATACTTATAACAACCACTTTGCGTGAGAAAAGAATCTTTAAGGCATTAAGTGAAGGGTTAGAATAATGAGTGGTTGGAAAAGAAATCAAGCGAAGTACTATTTGAAAGTCATCACATTATAGTTAATTTATTGATGATGTTGCCTTAGGGTGATCATAATTCATAATATATTGAGATAATGATAATACATAGAATGGGAGAATATTAACAAGTTTAAGTAAAATTTCATGCAAGCATTCAGAACCATTAATAATTATTAGTTATACATGTAACATCTAGGAATAGAATTAGTTATACATTACTTCTCTTCAGGAATACAGATTGATAAAATGTGTCGTTGTCGTAATTCGGTTTATTAATTTATAAAACCACACCTAAATTTTTACCTTAGAAATTGTTGATATATTTTAATCAAAAATTATTTTTCTTCTGATGATATGAAGCTCCTTAACAATTTATCATCTCTCTAATTGAAGCATGGGCAGAAAAGAAGTTAATTGAATTAAAAGCATCTACTCAACAGACAGTCTGATGCAAAGATAGTGAAAGAAGTTTGTACTTGAAGATGCTCTGTCCTCTGTGGAGACAAAGAGAAAATGTTCCATATCATTTTACTATTTTAGAGTTTAATACTTCTAATATTTATAATACTTGAACAGAATATTCATCAATATCTAAGATACGTTCTTCGGTTAACTACGTCTCAGGTAAGACGAGGAACATTCTTTTCAATTTAAATCCTAATAAGGTACCAGCATCCCATTCATTTATGTTGAAATGAGGCAATGAAGCGCTGGACCCTTGCGCAGGGCAAGCGGAGAAAATCTTAAATTGGTGCAGTGTTACGGCAGTTACGGCACAGTCATATGATCGTAAATCGTACCGCGGTACGTGTCTGGGAAAAGGTACCATTGTCTGTAGTTCCTTTTTTCCAACGCACTTGCTGGACCGGATAGCAAGTTTCAGCAGCGGCGGTATAAAAATTTCGATATGAATATGAATAAATAAATATAATATTCTCACTAATATATAGTGAGTCAATAAAGTAAGGACACCTTAAGTATCTGTCCCGTGAAAGAGGGTTCCTCATAACGATGCATTAAAGAGTGAAAAATACTCCTCTGTCAAATCATTTATGTTTAATTTTTGCTGGTTTAACAATAATTAATATTTACTAATTCTAAAATCTGTATTTAGTTAAATGCTCGAAATGCTGCCCGTTGATAACCTGACAGTAGTTTAAGCGTGAAACGAACTCATTCTGAATGTTACTGAATACATCTATAGTGATTTTCCGAATTTCTTTGTCGTATACCTTTCAGATTTTGAGGTCTGTTGACAAAAATTTTACCTTTTAGGTAACCCCTAGGAAGAAATCCCGCGGGGGTAGATCGGGGAATCGAGGTGGCCACTCAATAACACCACGTCGGCAAATTCAGCGGTTAATAGAAATTAAATTTAAGTAATCGCGCACATGACGAGAACAATGAGGTGGCGCGCCATCTTACTGGAACCAATAATACCAAATCAATAAAATAACCTCTGAGGTAAATATGTACAGGGTGGCCCGTTTAAGATGGGCCTATACCTTATTTCGAAAACTGCGGGGGTTGGAAAAAAATTTTAAATACAGAAGTTATTCCTAGTAAAATGATCTTTATTTTTTTTGTATTGTTTTAATCGTCACTTTATTATATACAGGATGGTCAAAGAAAGTTACACTTTTTTAAATGAAACACCCTATATTTTATTACATTTTTGGATTCTACTTGAAATTCTAAGCATATTTGATGTATGATGTTATACCTCTAGAGTTAGTAGTTTCACAGATATAAACAGTTGAAAACCGGTACTTTGACTACTTTTCACCTTGGTAGCAAGAACACCATTAGAGATGGAGTAAAATTAATTTCACATTCCTATCTTTACTTTTTAAGAGCTATCTGACGGTACTTATTGGCAGGTGCTACCATGCGTACCAAATCTGGTACCTCGGTAGGTACCATCAGTTAGCACCATCGGATAGCTCTTGGAAAGTTAAGATATAAATGTGGAATTAATTTTACTCCATCTTTAATGGTCTTCCTGCTACCAAGGTGAAAAGTAGCCAAAGTACCGATTTTCAACTGTTTATAGCTGTGAAAGTACTAACTCTAGAGGTATAATATCATACATCAAATATGCTTAGAATATTAAGTAGAATCCAAAAATGTAATAAAATATAGGGTGTTTCATTTAAAAAAGTGTAACTTTCTTTGACCATCCTGTATATAAAAAAGTGACGATTAAAATAATACAAAAAAATAAAGATCATTTTACTAGGAATAACTTTTGTATTTAAATTTTTTTTCCAACCTCCGTAGTTTTCAAGATAAGGTATAGGCTCTCTTAAACGGGTCACCCTGTACATATACAGCCGTTAAATATCTATAGTAAACGAATTGAGCTCAAGTCGATTCCGATATCAAGGCGACAAATTAAATTTGTACATTTTAATTATGTGAAATAAATTACTGTCATGAGCGTTACAGCCAAGTATAGTAAAAAATAACTCAACTAGCTATTCTGACACTAGCCAAATTAATTCTCTAACTGAGAGAATATTAGATATAATAAAGATTAAATTAAGTATCTTCGCAGCAACTATGAAAAGATGTAGAAATATATATAATGTACAAAATTAGATAACTTGCCACCTTTTGAATGGTAATTTCGATAAGCAAGATAGCCAGATCAACAAATAAAACGAGAATATAAACGATAGACATCAAACGACCTACGGTCGTTTAACCCTCAGTAGTCACACGCGGACTCTCACTCCACTTGCGTCTGTTGTTCGCGATATTTCCGATTTCCGCCGCTGTGTGTCACTGCCCCAATAAGTAGCTTCTCGACTCAACCTGACATACCGATAAGTATCGATTTGCAACTAATGAAGTGGAGTTGTCTTCTGCAAATTTAGATTGCGGACTGCGAGTCCGGGCGCGACTGTTTACGTTCTAGTTTTAATTCAGAGGCCAAATCTTGTAAGCTGAATTATAATCACTTTTAAATGTGCGATTTACTTAAAATTTGGTATGCTTACATAGTTTGCGTGATAATAACAATTTAACAATTGTTTAAAATTCAAGATGGAGACTCCAAAATGGCGGACAAATTTTGTGATGTATTTATTGTCCGATTCAATTGAAAATTTACATCAGGGAGTTTTTAGGGCCAAGAATTACGAATTTGCCGTCAAAATTTTGAAATTCAAAATAGCGGATACAAGATGGCAGACAAATTCTATTTATGTTTCGAGTCGATTGAAAATTTATATCTGGGAACCTTCGGAGTCCAAGAAAAATAGCCTTTGTTATAGCTTATTGTGAGATATCCAGTAATTGTGCCAAACTAAATGCCAATGCATTCTTCTAGCGACATACTTTTAGGTCAGTCAATCGACATTGACAAACTAATTTAATTTTATATTCTTTTTTTATTACATAACAAAAGCTTGCTTTTAAGAAGATTTACTTTTTATCAAGAAATGCAATAGAAACCAAAAATTCATATTTTTAATTCTGCGGAGTGAGAGTCCGCGCGCGACCGTTTAATCCTAAATAGTAACGCGACTACTGCAGGGTTAATTATAAATTCATAAATTAAAATGATATATAACCATAAGATATATGTGGTAACTAAGGTAAACGACCTACAGTCGTTTAATCATAAATTCAATTAACTAATTAATTTAAATTAATTAAAATTATATATAACCATAAACTATACACAGCAGTTAAGGCAAATGACTAACAGTCGTTTGAACTAAAATGGCATATAACAATAAGCTATACACGGTAACTAAGGCAAATGACCTACAGTCGTTTGATTAAAAGTTCATTAACTAATATGATGTATGATAAGCTATGATAAGGAAAGCAAACGACCTAGAGTAGTTTAATTATACATTTATTAATTAAAATTATCTAGAACGATAAGCTATATATGGTAATTAAGGCAAATGATCTACAGTCGTTTAATTATACATTTATTAATTAAAACGGTAAATTACCATTATATCGAAAATTAAGGCCCTTAAATAAATTAAAATCGGTTTTACTTGTATCTGGTTGAGTTGTAGACACTGGCGTCTCCTGTAAAGTATGTCTCCACCATATGGTTATGTCACCCTGACAAAAAGGCTGTACAGCTAACTAACGGCGGAGTTAGCTAGGCCAACATCAAAAGGAGGAAATTCTATCTCACGGAAGGAATTCTCCCCCACAGAAGGACTCTAGATAAATAATTATAAATAACTATAGCCATCTTAGATAGAAGCACTCGTGTCCAACATACCTCATAAAAAAGGGGTCACCACACTAGTTCATCACACAACGTTTATAGACGATATGGCCGATAAGTTTAGAGAATATACATTCTACTTAATTTGCCAAATACTGCAACGACACCATCAGGTGGTTGGACTGAGGGCCAAAAATAGCCACGATAAATTCCGATACGGGAGACGGCCTGCCCGCCTTGAGTGTACCGGTAAGAAGGGCTATCACTTCTCTCAAAAAAGAATATCTACCACATCTGTCAAGTGGCGCTCCAAACGAATGTACCTATCGAGCAGGTTGGAACACCGGAAGTAAGGTCGCGAGAAGTAAGGTAGCGAGAGTATTGATAACACAAGTCGACCAGTAAAAGAAGAAAATCGCACTACTGTAATTCGTAACATTTACAACGTTACAAAGTATCTTACATTACCATGCTGCTCATATCTTAGAGCCATTTCACCTACAGTTGGTGGTGCTAGCCAACAGCTCTATTCCTTTGCCATAATCGATCATCATAAGAATCTGGATCCCTTCTCTCTGACTTAGACCCGTTCTGAACGAGATAAGTGTCTACTATGCATTTTAAAAGAAGTAAGAAGTAAAGAGTATAAACTATACTTGAAATACAAATGGGTTTCATCAATTTCAAAGTATACTTGACATGCCAACTTTCCTATTGTCAGTTTTAAGGCTATGATCGAAGAGTAAAATTAATAATCGTTATCGCGTTGCAGTATTTGTTAATCTTATAAATTAATTTATTTCCAGTAAATCCCAAAGATAAACCCACCAATCCATAAATCGTTATGAAGAGCTCTTTGGATAACAGGGTATTGCATTTAAAGAAACATATGAAGACGTTATATCTTCTTCATTGACATCCATGGGCGTAGACAGGGAGGGGCCAGGGGGGGGCCATGCCCCCCCCCCCTGGGAATTTAACCGACTCATGACTTTTGTGTAAAAATTAGGCGTGACCCCCCAAAATTTTCCGCTCCAAGTGCCACCAATGCGGCCTTGTCTACGGTTCGCCCCCCCTGAGAAAAAACCCTGTCTACGCCCATGTTGACATCCCTGCAATATAGCAATATATCTAGAAAAAAGTGCGATAAAAAATAAATCTATACGTGTCCCATCTTTTTACCAAAAGATCATTTAAGGTGTTCCTTACTTTATTGACTAACGTTCTAGCTGGGAAAGTCCAATTAATTTTATTCAGTAACTGAACGAAGTCCAATTTATGTTGATGTTTTCAAAGCAAAAGAACCGTAGAAAGTGAGCAAGTTAAAGTATACAAATTTCCCGGCTTTCAATTGTTTGAAATAAAATGAAAACTGGTTGCCACAGTTATAGGATATTTTACGGAAATTTTGAATATGTAACCGACAGAATCATCGAATTCCAAATAAGAAGCCGTGGAGCCGTTTGCTAAGATTTCCGATAAGTTACAGGGTTATGTGAGGGGGGGGGGGGGTTACTGCTGGTGGGTTTCGCGCATAGCGCATTCGCCCAGTAAGGCCCCCCGTCCAGCCTTAGTTAGAGCTGGGGCGACCCTCCCAGATAAGTTACACCCTTGTTGGATTGGAGGTACTATATTTTTGGACCCCTCAAGAGGCCGAGCATACGCTCTCTTGAAGGCACAACTATAAAATGGCAGCTATAAGCCGAAACTTAGCAGGCACATACAGAAATGGTCCCACGGAGATATCCTGTCTCCCCCGGCCTGGGTACCGGCGTGAATGAGTATTTCTTCTAGCTAGGACTCCCGATTCTTCTTCGGGGAGACACAACGGTCACTGAACGATAGATACGTGTTCACCCAGAAAGGCGATAATAGAGCCGCTACACAACGCTTGTACACCCGACCGGAGACGAAGCGGAAGTCCAAGTTACAGGATTATGAAAGTAATGCAAAAGAAGCCTCACGTATCCATAGATTTCTATTTCAGAAATATCTTGTTCTGTTTTGAAATTTATGCTCTGAAAAAATGTGGATCAATATATAATAAATGAAGTACAGAAAGTTAACCAACACCATAAAATACAGCTTCAATATATTATGGATTTCTTACATTATAATCATTTAGTTGCATTATTAACCTTTTTAATGGCATTTTTATTTATTAAAAGACAATTTCCAATTAAAATTCTTTAAGAACATTAATATAATTTAACTAGTTTATAGTATATATGTTAGTAAAACTAAAAGATATTTAAACAAAAGTGGACGCCAATGAATGCACATATCCGTAGTTATACCGGTCGGTTTGGCTCGAACAACCAAAGGGCACTCAAAAATAAAAAAGACAATCAAAGAAAAACAAAGAGCTGCAATAGTTTGTACTATCCGTTGGTAGTACATTCACCCGCATGCGTTCACTTGTATTTCTACTCATGTCAATTCTCGATCTCAATAAAGATTCGTTGAAAGGGGAAGCAACTTATGGCAGTGATGCTATGGGACAATTATAGATAAACATGGACAAATTTTCACTAGGTGACACTTCTAAGACTTTCAAATATAACCAGAGTGAAAAGTTTATCGATTATGTTTCAGAGTAGAGTCAAATAGAAATAAAAATTAGGTGCAAAGTTTGACTTGTAGTTGCTGAATAAATACTTTAAGAGGCTACATTTTAATTATATTTTATTTGACTTTTAAGGGGCACCCTATGAAGTAAAGGGCAGACCTTAAGTCAACTGCATGCGCAATGAAATGGCATTTTTGGACATTTGACAACACATGTAATTTTGATGAAATTCCTGAATCTTTTGTTAGGGTACAATTTTGGTTTGTTATTGTTTATGAAATGTTATTGAAAAACTTATTTTTCGTGTTTGGACACACAACATATGAAATCATAAGAAACTTCTGTATAAAAAAAACTGTTCGTTAGAATAAACAATAATATAGTGAATATACTTGGTTTCCATAAAAACATCTGTTGTCTTTGGTGTATTATAGTGATATTTATGTAAACTCTTTGTCATAAAAAAATAGTTAAGATATTTATGAGATTCTCAGAAGGAAAACATGCAATGCGGAAAGATCATTTAGCAAACTAAAACTCATTAAAAAATATATGCGCACAACAATAACTGAAGAGGGATTAAGCGGTCTTGCAATTTTGGCTATCGCAGCTGATGAGGCCACAAAATTAGTTGAATTTTGCGGGGTTGCCCAAAATTTGAAGTTCCGCCACTAATGGTCATCATAGAGATGCATAGTATAAGATATTAAACGTTTAATTAAGTACTGTCTTATGATTATTGATTTATTTATTGCTTTATTATTGTTTTAATTAAGTATTAAAATACAGATAAATTAGTTATTATTATTGTAAAAAATGTTAGACATTGTGCAAGAGGACCTAGCTCTGTTTGTATGTTTTTGATTAGTACTAAACTTAGGTCTTTCTGAACAGTGCCTAACTTTATCACAAATTAATTAAATAAACAATAATTTAAATGACTTTTGTGCAATTTACTGTTATTGTGATATTTCTTATTTTTATAGATGCCTCGTCTACTAATAATCTCAGTTTTTTCAGCTGTATTGTTCTGCTGGAATAGAATATATAATATTTATTGCACTTTAAGGGTAAGCTATTTAAATAAAGATTGTTATTTATTAAAATTCCCAAGTTTTATGACAGAGCTGGTCAGCTAAATAAATAAACTTAATAATAAAATTGTAGTATACTTGTTTTGCTTTTCTTTATTTTTGAAGCTCCTTTAGCGAGGGTAGTAAGTCGGAAAAAAATTGAAACTCTTTAGCGAGGGTAGTAATTCCGAAAAAAATAAACGGAAATCAAATTAAACGGATATCAAAGTGAAACATTTTAATGAAGTATGTTTCAGTATAGCTAGAGGGCTGAAACTTTCAGGACATATAGCCGGGGTAAAATGAGGATCCTGGACAAAAACTGAACCCCGTAACCCCCCTCCCACCCGTTCGGGCTAACAAATTTAATTTTTGGAATAAGAAGACGAATGTAAGATGTATTAGACGTTAGAGAAGGTAATACGCGATATTAAACCCAACTTTAAAGAAGTTTTTTTTAATGGAAGAACTCCAGCTAATAACAAACTGTTGAATTCTTGTCTTTTTTATTATTTTCCAATAAAAATATTTGTCTATCAACTTTTGTTTCTATTGTTAAATAAAATCTCTTAAATAAGTCGTTCATATTATGTTGTTTTTCTTTCAACAAAACATAGAGAAATAATGAAATTCAAAATATGCAATACTTTTACTCATGAGTGTATGATTCAGCTTGCAATACGATTTTATTATTAATTAAAGCGAACGTAACACCGGAAAGTCGTGTATACAATATCCCGGCTCCTGGTGTGGAGTTCGTGAGCGCCACCAGTTCTGCCAGCTAAACTGGAAAAGCTCCGCTATGCGAGGTTGTTAGGCACGTTCTACTAAGCAAGAAAACACAACCTTAATTTACGGTTCAATCTACTGGCTTCTTTTTTTTTTTAATTGCAACAATCTTACAATGAAACTTAAGAACAAAGGAATGACGACAAAAAAATTATTAAGTACTTAATGATTATTGTACAATATGATGATTGTACAGGGTGACTCGAATTCGTGTCTATGTATGGGGTACTCGAAAACCGTAAGAGATACAGTGTCGGTCATATTAAGGCAAAATTGCGCATTTAGGTGCCTAACAATATGCCGTTTAAAAAGTTTTAAAATTCCGAGTATTTACGGAGATATCCGGAAAAAACGAAATTTTGAGAAATCGTTTTATTTTTTTCCTGGGCTTATTTAAACACGGATTTCAAATTTAATTGCACTTTTGCATTGCCACTTTTTCCGCTCTATCCAATGATGTATCTCTTACGATATTCAGTTTGAAATCCGACGTTTCTTCTTCAAGGGATCATCATCAACTTTCTTTTTTTTAAATACGAACATTATTTTTTTTATCGTTTTTCAGATGGTATTTGCGGTATAAACATGAGTATGTGTTTTTATTTTTTTAATTTTTTTTTAAATTTTTATTATTATTTTTTATTATTTTTATTTTATATATTTTGCTTTGGCTAAATTTTAAATAATTTAAGGTAGGTACTTTTGAAATTTTTATATTCTCTAAAAATATTTTTTGTGTTTTTGTATTAAGTGGAAAATTGGAGCCCGTATTGAAATAAAAAATAGTAAAATTATTTTTTACGAGAATATGGCCATGAACTATTACTCACACAAGTTGCTTAGTGCAAAGATACAATATTTTCAACATTTAACCAATTAAAAAATTTATTTAATAGAGAACAACAACAATATATAATCATACTACGTGATACTATAGGTACTTTGATAGAAAAACACACTTATTGGAATTTTGCTTATAAATTGAAAATATAATTAATTTATAAGCAAAATTCCAATAGGTTAGTTTTTCCATGAAAGAACCTGTAGTATCACGTAGTATGATATAAATTGTTGATCTCTATTAAATAAATTTTTTAATTGGTTAAAAGTTGAAAATATATAATCTTTGCACTAAGCAACTTGTTTGAGTAATAGTTCATGGCCATATTCTCGTCAAAAATAATTTTACTATTTTTTATTTTTAATACGGGCTTCAATTTTACACTTAATACAAAAACAAAATAAAATATTTTTATACAATATAAAAATTTCAAAAGTACCTCCTTTAAATTATTTAAAATTACGCCAAAGCAATATATAATTAAAAAAATAATAAAACTATTAATAACTCCAATACCATCTGAAAAACTATATAAAAAAAATTTTAGTTCGTATTTAAAAAAGAAAGTTGATGATGATCCGTTGAAGACGAAACGTCGGATTTCAAACTGGATACCATCATTGGATAGAGCGGAAAAAGTGGCAATGCAAAAGTGCAATTCAATTTGAAATCCGTTTTTAAATAAGCCCAGGAAAAAAATAAAACGATTTTTCAAAATTTCCTTTTTTTCCGGATATCTCCGGAAATACTCGGAATTTTAAAACTCTCTAAACGGCGTATTATTAGGCACCTAAATGCGCAATTTTGCCTTAATTTGATCGACACTGTATCTCTTACGGTTTTCGAGTTCCCCATACATAGACACGAATTCGAGCCACCCTGTACAGCGACCAATTTAGTTGGTAAACTCGGTACTGTATGCCTTACACTTAAAACTCTAAGCCTAAACACTACTATCAGAAGTGGTTACTTTGGTTTACTTGAAATTAATACAGTTAATAACAAGCCACAATAATTAAATCAATTAGCCGGGAAAATAAATCAACCAGTAAAATTAATGAAAGCTATCTTAAAGCTCGGCCGCAATGCTATAATAAAATTATTCGAACGATACCCCGTTAGATCCAAAGTGGAACTTCTCGGCTCGAAGGTGAAACACTGTGAAGGGTTCTGGCACTGGTAGTAATACCGGTCGTAAAACCCGGTCGTGAAAACCCGGTCGTGAAAACCCTCTCTAAAGTTGGACGTTTTCCTAGAGGATCAACTGCCTCGGATTGATAAGGTAAGCTCGGAAAGCTTCTTGTGCAGTATTAAAATATTGATAAATCGGTCGTATCAAAACACAAATTAGGGACTCAATATCCCCTAGAAGGGTAGTATAAAACGCAATACTAAAAGCTGAGCCGCCCACTATACTTCAGCAGACACTCTCTAGTAAGAATTTCTTGAAAGCCTAGATCATCGGTTCCAACCAATTTGCATTTGCAACTTCCAAGGAATTTAGAGGGAACAAGCGTCAGTACAGGAAAAAATGGTAGTATGAAGAGCTCTTATCGAAATAAGGAAATAGGCTATACGAGGAATACTTCTAAGATAATAGACGAGAACTAAGCATTGAAGAACGACTGCGGAAGCAACAACAAATGAGCTAAAATTAAATTTTTCAATAAACAATAGGAAATATTCCTAAACAAAATAATAAACCTTTAAAAATCCGAATCAACAGCAACAATTAAATAAAATAGCCCATTACTAATATTCAAGGCTACCAATCGAATATTAGAAAACTTACATCATGCCACTTGAAAAGATAGATATAAGTAGAAGTCCCAAATCTCAAAGTCCGCAGCTGTCGGTAAGAAGATGGAACCACAAAATAACCTCAATATCTACTAAAACATAATAAAGGAAAACAAACCCTGACGGATGAGAGAAAATTTAAGAAAAATAAGAAAAAGCTACGGGAAAATATGTGAGGAAAATGCCCTAAATCTCTAGAGCACTATGAGAAGAAACAACAATGAGCAATCTATGCAGAAACCAACAATTCCTAGAAGAAAATAAGCAACAGGTACTAGTGTTTTACTATTGAAGAGAAAGAAAAATGTAATAACTAACAATTATTCTCGAATTAACAGGTAAATAATAAAGCAGCAGCAGTATCCCAAACCAAATTAATGACCCCAACAAATTAAAGCCTTATCAGTCTGAGATTACAGGTGAAATATTCAAACCGTAAGTAGTATACGAATTTGACCGATCTAACGAGGATCAAAGGTAGGTCATTAACTAAGTTCTTAAGTACAGAAAATAAGCAAAGTTAAACTAATATCACAATTATTATCCTTATTTTAGTCCTTCAATGAAACCTAAGCGAACCAATAGATTATCCACTGTAAAATAATGCAGTCACAAAGTGCTGGAGCACAACATAAGAAAAAGGATGATCAGTATACCACTTACGTCCACAACAGTGAAAAGCTAATTCATATTATGTATTAATAATCGTATGTATAATGAATTAATATGAATAAATGCTGGAAACTGGAAGTCCACTAAACTTATTGCCAACAATAACGAAGAGGTTAATACTCAATAATTCTTACCACAAAATATAGAATCTTTTGTTGCTAAATTCAGCATATAAAATAAAAGTTAGAATCTTTTATAGTGGCAAATTCAGACGGTTACAAGCATTTAATCTTAAAATTTTACTTTTAACCCATTCAGAAAAAGTTTGATGAATAATTTATGGGTAAAAGGTTGTAACATTTTCTCCTCTGTTAATCCGCAATGAAGCAAATTGCCGCCCTTTCCGTGCGAGAAGGAATACATTATTTGCTAGATTTCATTTTTTAAATAAACCAAAAAATTTCCATATATTCAACTTGCATTGGAAATTGGCCATTATGAATCTTCCTATAGATTTGCGCACATTTTTTAAATATATTTCCTAAATTATAGTTTTGTTAGACTTTCTACAAAAAAAATCAAATGTTGGCTAATATTTTAAGTACCTGTCCCATAGTACGTAAGTAGTATATACCAAACAACATTTCATCGGGGACGTGGAATGTTGAAGTTTCCTGCTTCAGCTATCTAATGCCTCTGTAAACAGTCTCGTATTATTTGCCATATGTGGCCGCGGACATGTTCGGGAAATAAAGATAGGTTTAATGTTTTTCCTGAAGTGGTTTCGCAGAATCATTACCACCTGTTAGATAATTTTTTTAACTTATAGCTTTTAAAAATAAAATGGAAATTCAAACGCATATTTTCTACATTAATGTTATAATTATCGAACCGTTGGCTCTGTGTTAAGTGGCTTTCAATAAAATTGCGCACCTCCGGATATTCATTAAATTTTAGTTTGAAGACTAAATAAATCAGTCAAAACGTTTAAGTTTTTATGTTGCCCTAAATTTGGAAGAAATGTCGTTTTATTGCTGGGGTGGGTAGGTGTTTGGAATGTTTTCTCAGAAGGTTTACAAGCAAAAATAAAGCCGGTATATTATAATGCATGGGATAATCTGATTCAAAAAGAGACCGCTTTGGTATAGATAGACCTATCTTTAGTTTCAATTAGAACGTGTTACTTTCCCATATGCCTTGGGAAAATTGACAACTAACCCAACCTAAAGAATCTGTCACGTTTTAGGAAAGACAGAAAATAATTGAAACCGACAATGTTTATCAAGGCTATCGAATTATCGTAGCAAATCAATCTTCGAACTGATATTTCAAAAATATATTTGCATCTGTAGGTAACACCCCAGATAACACACTGCAATTCAATGGACAGCTTATGGAAGTTTGTTACTGGACATTTGACATGTCTATTGGATATCCACAATTTGTCCAAGGGACATTCAATGGAGGTCCATTGGACTATACAAACGACACACGCATGGATATCCTTCTGGATTCCAACTCTTGTCCATAGGGGTAACATATTGGGATGCATTTTGGACATGTTTTATTAATAATTTATGCTCGATTGTATAGGGATATTTTTTAAGTTAGAAAAAAATTAAAGGCAAGAGTTTCTGAATCATTAAAATTTCTGATCAAAAGTTTAAAAATATTTGTGCCTTGACGTTCACGTATTATACGTTATAATATACTTATTTGGAATCAGAGAAAAGATTTTTTTATATATACAGGATGTTCTATAAGAAAATTGACAACCTGCAAAATGACAAATTTTGGAAAAACACTTTTGTATTTAATTTTCTTTTCTAACTTTAGAAGTACTTAAATCCTCTAGGGGGAGCTCAAAAATATAAAAAATTTTCCCGTTTAATAAAATAAAGCACATATACATAATTCAACTAAATATTATTTATTTAAATACCACAGATATTAAAAAGTTAGGCGTAGATGTCCTTTTTTCACAAACGATGGCGAAAGACCAACGTAAAAATAACGTCCGGTAGCGTTGAACAGAGTCCCCACGGATCACAGAAACAATAATAATTATGCATTGGCAATGGCACTGGTTACATTTTATCGGATACCCACAAAGGAATGCAAGACTTTTAAGACAATCGAATTATACTAATAATAATTTGATTAGGAATAACAAAAAGATACGAAAAATGTACGTAACTGTTCCCTCCCACGCGCCAAATGACATTTGACAAGTGACATACATGAAATACGATCTAACGGCATATTCGATTGGTGGAAGTGGTAATCCACAAATAAGGTTTCATCCTTGTTTAACAATAAGAGAAAGAAAAGAATACCAACTGAAAATGGAATGAAACTATAATGGATTAATTTGACTGCTGCGATATAAAATAAGGCATTATTGATGAAATATATCCACGTGATCTTTCAATTGAAATTACAAACAAGATCGCGTGGCACATGTGATCGATTATGTAATCTTTTTCCTATTTCCTAAAAGGAACAGGAAACTAACGCAAAGTCGCAGATGAGGGCGCTTGTTATGGTGAATTTCTATTTGTTTACCTTAATTTTTTTTGTTTATGATATGTAGGGTGAAAGGTTCTTTTCACTCTCCATAGTTTATGAAAAGCGAATTAAGAAAATATAGAGTACAAATTTAATTGCGGCCTAGATTGGTTTTAATTTTTATTAAAGATTATTACTACTTAAGTCCAACAAAAGGATGTAGTTTGGACAGAGAGAAGCAGCTATACATTGGCATGCTAAAAATGACTAACCAATGGATATCCATTTTGGACTTATGAATGTACTGGATGGTATTTGGACCTATATCGGATGTCCAATGGATATAAAATAAACGGCTATACATTGACACACCACAAAAGGCTCGCCAATGGATGATGATTTTTTGTCCATGGATATACTGGACGGTATTTGGCAAATTTCGGATGTACTATGGACATCGTGTGCTATCTGGGACGGATCTTCAATTCAAGACTTTGGCCAAAATTCTATTTTGAGGATATAGAAAATCGTGTAGTAACTGTAACTATTGAATATTTTGAAATCTGGACCAAGAAAAATTAATATTTAATAAAAACAAAACATATCCACCCGAAGAAAGAAATAAAGAATGCCTAACAATCGAGATTCCCAGCCCGAAAACAAATATAATATCTTATATTATTTTAGAAACAAAAATTCCGAGGAAAACAACACACAGATTCATCAAATAGAAGGGATGAAAAATAAAGAAAGAGAAGCTTATGAGCAAAATAGCTTAAACTATATTAGTAAAATCGAATAGAGAGCATGTAGATCTAAGAGTCCTGAAAGACTGCTGCCATAGCAGCTTCTACGGCCACAACAATTCCTACTATATTAAAAAGTAATGTTCCTTCAGATGTGCCATCCTTATTTGGAACCATATTTTTTGCCAAACGTTCAGAAGTCAGGGAAGAAAGGAAATTCTAAAGAAAAATTACCTAGTCTAGCAAGCTCAGAGCAGTGCAGTGAGCAATGAGAACTACTATAGAAAAAAAGAAGACGAAAAGAAAAACGAAGAAAAGGAAAAGGAGAAGCGTTAAAAGTTAAAACAAAAAGTAAAAGTGCTAAAAATAATAAAATCGAAAATTGTCACAGAAAGAACAAAGCTAAGGTTATTTGATTCAAATTCTGATGTATCAAGACAGTCATATGAATCTTCTGCTCCTAGCTGCAAACAATATATTAATATTGACAATTATGTGGTTGTTAATATCATGGTATTAAATATCCAGAAATTATCAAATATTTATGCGCAAATGAAACTTTCGTTAATGTTATGGCTCCCAGTAGCTGGCAACTGAAACTGGCAAGATAGACAAGACTGTATCTGGCTTAGTGAAATAACCGAAAAAAATAATCCCCCAACTTTAAACAACAGGGGAGCTTATAGTGTACCAGAATTGAAAAACATTTAAGTTTTCCAGATTAAAAATTCAATAAAATTATAGGAAAAAGCTGCTGTGTATTTCCTTACATGTTTTTATTTGTAATATTCAAATAGGACATTATCTACTTCTTTTTGTTTTTGTTTCTGTGCTCTATAAAATAGCATAGTAAGGATATAGGGACAAAGTCACAAATAGGTCCCACTGAGTGAGCAGTTTGATTAAACAAAATTTTTAGTTTCTGAATAATATATTTTTTTTATAAAAAATAACAAAAAAATAACAATACGATACAATTTTAAGTAAAATGTGCCGCTTTATATATAGTATTTAATTCATGCAATACATTTAAAAACCATTAATTAGCACATTTAGAATCTTTTTAAATACGCACCGTCTTTAACCTATTCGGATTTCATATATTTACTTATGGAGCAAAATTATTTAAGAAGAGCCACACTTGGCATCGACCCCTGGCTAATGTTTTTTGTGAGCATGTTACCCACCTAGAGGGTAGTCAAAACCTAAAATATTAGGTCTCGCAAAAATTTATTGGCTAGCCATTTTTCGTTTTTTTTCTTCACATTTTTGACTTGAATTTGGATATTTTCGATTACGCAGAGGGGGGTAGGTACGGGGTCCAGTTTCCGCCCGAGATCCTCATTTTATATATTTTTAATATTGAAGCTTGCTTGCCTAGCAAATACAGATTATTTTTAAAAAGGAATATAAATGTATAAAATTAAAAAGCGAATCTCAAGAACTATGGAAAAGTTCTGTATATCTATAAAGATTAAAATATCTCAAAATAAACATCAATATATAGAGTGTCCTATTTAATTGAACAAAAATTACTCTGTACTCTGAATATATATAAATGCAATATTTTAAAAACTCAAGTCAATCCAAGAGGCTTTCATATTTATTTTTCGTAACTCTTAAAAATATCGAGATATGGTCTTATGTCAAGATCTCATTTGTGTATGAAGCGTTTTGCCCCGCGCATATTGCTGTGATCCTTCATTTTGATCGGTTATAAATTCGTATCTTAATGACAAATCTGCAACTTATAAATCACATTTAAGTACAGGTAGTAAATGTCTTATACAATCAATTAAAGTATAGGAGTAGAAAAAATAATTTTATGTTACGACTCAATTAATATACCCATACAGACATTCCATATAATATCTTTGTTTTGGCTATGAAGGACTTAATTTTCTAGCTGAGGAGAAACGAGACGAGACGAGATGAAAGAAGGTTTTCTCGTGTCAACAGCGAGACGAGAGATAGGCTGCTCTCATCTCGTCTCGTCTCGACAGCATCACTAGTCACTACTATGGTGTTTTAAGTATATTACACCTACAAAAACACAACAAAGTTAAAGATATGTTTGTTTTACACAACGTAATTATTGCTTTTAACAATTTTTAATAAACCATATCCGGTTTTTAAAAACTAGGAAAAAGTGATAAAAATAAGAATATATAGCACTTGGTGATGCATGGCAGAAAAACGAAACGTAATCGTATGGAATTTTTTTAGATTTGCACTCCAAATTCATTCATCATTAGAATCTCTAGTCAGAACCGATTTCAGGCCTAGACAATGAGTTAGGGAATCCAGATGAAGGGCCGCCAAATAAAATGTTCGTCAAAAAAAAACTAGAACACAATTCTAGGATCATTTTTAAATTGCTATAGTTTGAAAATGAATTTGGGGATTTCTAAAAGCTTTTCAGATGCTGAAAGGTCGTTTCATTGGGATTTCACGTCGAGGTGCTGTTTTGCGCTAACGAGAATATTTGGATATTAAAGGGCGTTGAGAAGAAAGTAGTCCAAAAATTTAAAAAGTTCAAGCTGTTGCATTTGCTTCAGTCCTGGTTTTGTACCATATGATAATTTTGATTTGAAGTCCAAGTTAATATCTCGAGATGTTTTTGTCGGATTTTGATTAAAGCCTTCTGATAAAAAATAATCCAAAAATATGAAAACAATTACAGGATCATTTTAAAATTGCTGTAGTTTGTAAACAAATCTACGAATCTTGACGAACTCTTCAGGTGTAGAAAAATCGTTCCATTTAGGCTCTATTTCAGGAAGCCGGCTTGCCCTAACAAGGATATTTGTATATTATACAGAGTGGAGACGGAAGAAGGAAAGTAAGTTATCATTATTATTATCATTTAGATTATTATACTTCCTCTGAGTCAACCTTAGTGTTATTTTACTCCACACATGCTCTACAACATTCATATCGGTAGCTCTAGCAGGCCACTCCATTCGCTCAATGTTCTTTTCTCTCAAAATTTCTTTGAACAATTCTCGCTTTATGTGGATGAGCCTTCAAGTTTTATTCTGACAATCTGAACGATCGGCAACCAACAACAAAATGGTAGAGCTCGATCACTAGAACACTAACTAAAAGACACCAACCAACCTCCAAAGCCGAAAAAAAAAATATTAATAATATTTCCAACACACTTTTGGATTCATCGCAATACTTTTTTTCTACCCTGTATAATGGAAAATTGAAAATACACACATTCAGTATAACGCTGGTGGTGCTGGAATAAAACATGTTTGATTATCGATAGAAATATTGTAATTAATAAAACTATAACAACATTTCTAAATTGTTTACATAAAAAGGCCGCTCCGAAAAAAAGGTGATATTTTTTTGTCTGAATTCAATAAAAAAAACTGAGAGAAACATCTCAAGATGTTGCCTTGAACCTCAAATCGCGCCTATTATGTAATATAACAAACAAATACTGACGCAACAGCTTAAACTGTTTCAATATTTTGATTACTTTCTTCTCCACTCTGTGTAATATTCAAATATTTTAATATTTTCTCATTTTATACTGCTTTCATATTGATGTTTTAGTAAAATATGAAGAAACATAACGATATATTGTTCATGTTACACCACTGGTTGCCAGTGTTGCTAAAGGTTTTATTTTTCACATACTACATTTTATAAGCACAAACTGACATCTCGGCGTGAAGTTTCAATGAAACAACCTTACAAGATCTGAAAAGTCCATCAAAATCGGCCAATCCGTTTTTAAACTAGAGCAATTTAAAAATAATGTTAAATGTGTTTTTTCTTTCTTTTGACGAGCATTTTAGTTGGAAAAGAAATTAATCGAACACTTAACAATTCCAAGTACTTCACGCCAGTAGTAATAGGTACAAAACTATTTATCAAAACTATAAACTAAAAAGCCTTATAAAATGAAGTATGTGAAAAATAAAAGCTTTAGCAACACTGGCAACACTGATAACCAGTGGCGTAACCTAAGTAATATATTATTATATTCCCTCATATTTTACTAAAAAGTCAATATTAAAGCAGCATAAAATGAGAGACTTAATACTATTGATGAGATGACTAATTGATGATTCTTTTAAGTTCCGTCAGTGACTTGCGTGAGAGGAGTTTATAGGTCAGTCATATTAAGGTCCGTTGTGGAACAAAATGCCCTAAGGCCGATTTCTGCGGGAATGTCTAGCTTTTGTGGTCCAGATTAACATACTAAACTTCCCACCTCTCCGAGGGTGCAAACGGCCCCCAAAGGTACATTTTTTAGTTTTTGCTAAATATCTCGAAAACGGTAGCCTTTGGTAGAAAAATATATGGTATATATATTTGTAGAATTTAATCATACCAGTGGCGTGCAGTAAGTGTCCAAAATCGTTAGTTTTTCTCGGACCTTAAAAATCACGTCCCACCATGTTGCACTTTGCTAAATACCTCGAATACAATTGATTTTTGTGAAAAATAAAAGCCAATTGAATTACCTACAAAATGATGTGCACATGTACATAATTTGATTAAACCAGTGACGTGCAGCAACTGTATGAATTTGTTAAGCATAATTTATCACTCAAATACTGCGTTTTACGTAATCGGAAAATTCCCAGTTAGAAAGTAGATTAAAATAAACCATTGAGGCATTTATAAAGTTATTTAGAAAATTCAAAATAGGTTACGTCACAGGGTGGCTCGAATTCGGGTCTATGTATGAGGAACTAAAAAACCGTAAGAGATACAGTGTCGGCCAAATTAGGGCAAAATTGCGGATTTAGGTACCTATCAATACATCGTTTAGAAAGTTTAAAAATTCGTAGTATTTCGGGAGATATCCGAAAAAAAAAAACTGAAATATTGAAAAATAGTTTTATTTTTTTCCTGAGC
>MU182979.1:172449-194299 GCA_016904865.1 Pissodes strobi | reverse complement strand
GAGTGCAAAAATTCTGTTTCGGTATTGTGGATAAAGCTCAGTTTTAGTGCATGTTGCCGAAGGTTTCAAACCCCAACATAGTTTATTTTGGGACAAATCAAGAAATGGCTTGTTCCTTGGTAAATATTTTCGAGTGTTATGGGCTCAGTAGATCAATCTTAACAGCTACAAGAGGATCTGCGTGTCTGGATACCATATTTGTAAATTTCGAAACTGGGAAAACTGAAACTTTAGATATTGACATCTCAGATCATTCCTGTCAGATTATTGAATTTATTATTCTTTTACAGAACAACAAATCCTACACGCCATATATATTCAGACCTATAACCCAGAGGTGCCTTTTAGAATTCTATAAGAAAATTGAAGTCAATACTTGGGATTTCATTGGTCATTCAAACATTACCTTAGAGCGGAAGTTTCAACGTTTTATAGCAGTTCTTAGGGATGGATTTCTGCAGTCGTTCCCAAGGAGGTTATGCAGTGAGCCTTGAGGTGTGTGGGGTGGTACTGGATGTTTTAATGACGTACTGAGAGACACGATGAAGATTTTCCATGAACTAAGTAAGCAGTACAGCACTCTACAGGGCTTTCAAATGCCATTATCGCAGTGCACTAAAGACTGGAAAGAGACAGGCAAATGACAACAAGATAAACACAGCAAAAATCCGTCAAAGACCATGTGGGAGATCATAAATTCCAACAGAGGTAAGCGGGAGGCAAAAAATGTCATTGATATTTTACCTAATGAATTTAACAACTTTTTTGCACACATACCTGCCAATCTAACAAAAAAAAAATACTGATAATAACATTTCCTACTTGGAGTATCTAAATAATGTGCCAGTGATTGTGGGAGAGTTTCAATTGACTGCTTGCACAATTAACGAAGTGCGTGACAAGAGTTAATAACTCTCTAAAAACAAAAAATGCTTCGACATCTATGGGTTAACGGTAAGGCTAATTAAAACAGTGAGAGACCGAATTGTGCTACCTCTCACAAATCTAATAAATGAGTGCATTTCTTTGAGCGTTTTCCCGGAGTCACTTAAAAGGGCAGTTGTAATTCCATTATTTAAAAAAGGCGATAAATCTGATGTATCCAATTATCGCCCAATCTCTCTGTTGCCAGTCATTTCAAAGGTTTTCGAAAGGTTGCTGGCAAATAAAATTACCTATCAATTTGAAAGTAATCTTCTATTCTCAGACAAGCAATTTGGTTTTCGTCAGGGCAAAGGAACAATCCATGCGATCCTGAGCCTACTCTCATCGACAATGAACTCATTTGAAAAATGTCAGTATAATGTCTCGGTATTTTGCGATTTGAGTAAGGCTTTCGATTGTGTTCCGTATTAGGCTCTCCCAGACAAGCTTCGGCATTATAAGTTTCACCCAAACACCACAAAAGTTGTTCAGTTATATATGAGCCGCAGATTTCAAATCGTGAAAGTAGGGGATGCCCTGTGGCTGTCTGATGTAAGAATATTGGACATAGGGCTTCCCCAAGGATCAATTCTTGGTCCTCTATTGTTCTTGTTATTCACACATACCTACGGCAGATAATAAGGCCTTTTATACAGTTTATGCTAATGATGCTAACTTCAATGTAACGGGGATAATGTTGAGGAGGTCGGAAGGGCCAGTTGTTGAGCACGGTCGAGGGCTGAGGCCTGGTTCCAGTCCAATAGATTGCTGCTAAACAAAAACAAGACTCAATCTATGATTTCTACACTTAAGGAGCCTGTGGGCAATATGGACCAGCAGCCTGTTGTTTCTCGGGATCTATCTGGATTCGAAGCTTCAGTAGGGCCCGCATGTTGAGTTTGTTTCTGGCAAGTCAAAGAGCACTGTTTTTTGCTACAAACCCTGAAAGATTGTTTTTCGCCTGAAAGCCTCTGGTCAGCTAACTATGGTATCTTCTATTCAGCTATGACCTACGCAGTCTTGGCATGGAGTGGTTCCACAGGTGCCGGCCGTTTTTTGCATTGCAAAGAAGGGCAATGAGGGTTATTGTGGGACTGGGGTATAGGGATAACTGCAGAGGTGCTTTTATACGAAATAATGTTCTCACATTCCCCGCGATCTATATTATGGAAAATTTGCTCTTTGTTAGAAAAAATATTCAAAGCTTTGTGGTGCACCAATATAGCACTCGTGAAGGACACAACCTTAGACCGGCCCAGTGTAGAATTGCGAAATCTCAGATTAAGCCTAAATTCATAGCTGTGAAACTCTTTAATAAACTTCCTATGAGCATAAGATGTCTCTCTCTCTCTAAATCCTTTTAAAGCAGAGATCAAGAAAATTTTTAAGATAGCGCCCTATAAAGTTGAAGTTTTTTTTATTCTTTTAACCACCATTTTATTGTGTAACGTTTCTTAACATGGTGCCATTGAGTGTAATCTTAATCTAATTATGTCTAAGTCCATTTTTGAATTTTTAGTTTTGAAATTTAAATTTTGTATACCTAGTAGTTTTTTAATCAAAAGAACTTTATTTGGTAGTTTATGCCAACTATTGATTTTTTATTTGATTGACCTGACGAATGTAAACACTTTGATGTATATAAACATGAATAAAATATTTGTATTTGTAAGAAAATAAGGTTTTAAAAATCCAGTTCCTATGCAGAAAAGTTGATATTGTAATTTAAAATAAGCATGTGATTGACAATTATCTTCTTCTGCACTTAGAGGAAATGCTTTCAAAATACTATTTGCTACAGGTTTCTAATATGATCTAAATCACATGGCCAAATCAACTGTCTTTGATTAGTTTAATAAGATATATTCATCACTGCTGAAGAGTAAGCCGAATTTTCCTACACTTACTTTTGACTCAATACTTAAGCTGTTCCTATACATTTTGCATCAGCTTTCTGCGTAATATCCATTGATCAATGTCTTAAAACCACAGGATGTTTAAAAAACTGCGTAAAAAGTTAACTAATATGTATAGTTTGCCGGTATTCAAAACGCAATTAAGAGATCCCAAGGGCGAGTGTCGGCCCTGTCCAGTCTTAGTGGACCGACTAAGGAGTTCTTCTTTTTGTTACTTCGTATCATTATGATATATTGTGCACCATCATCATCATTGTGGGATAAAAGTAAGAATGCGTTTTGTTCCGAGCCTCTCTTGCGAGCCTTGCCTACGCCTTGGCTCTTTTTTCATTGTTGCCGCTTGTGAAGGTAAATTTTCCACTATTAAAGACTAATTTCCTTTTAAAAAAGTGTGTGAACAAGAAAGCAGTACGTTAAGGAGTTTAATTTGATTGTAAGTTGTGTAACCCGTTTTGATATAATTGGTTTTTTTTTAATCTGATAATTATTATTAGCTTGGATTATGCAAAGCTATCTTTTTAATATAAATGTTGCGTTTCAAATAATCAAATATGTATTCCACTATAAATACTGTTTAAATCAACAAATAATAAATAAATAATTAGCTAAGAGCATTGGATACATATTATGTATACACAGTACTACCATGGTGGTTTTAATTACTTATAATAATGCTGATAAATTTCTAAATTAGCTTCTATAAATTAGTACATTCAGAAGATAAAATCTAAATTGGTTTCCTTTATCCAACGGTGGGAGGGCTCCTAAATAATGTTCATTAATTCAAAAACCTGATGTCTAGAGCAGTTTGGAATATTTTCCAGCGACAATGGCGATATTTGAAATTATATAAGTAATTTTAAACCAATCTTATACTATGCAGTCCAGGGTATAAAATGAATGATATCGTAATTTATTGTACAAGTCAATGACATCAATGTCATCTCTACGTTTATGGTCAGCGTACTTATCAATCCTTTCAGTCTTTTTATAGTACAGGATGTAAGGTCAAGTGCTTCAATTTATATTGAATATGCGTTCATTTTAAATCTATTGGATCTCCTTGAATGATCGTTTAAATTAATTAATTTTTTACGCATTGGCGTATTATTTCCTATCAGAAACTGATTTCCGGATACATTTACGCAATAACTTTTGTCAGTTCCTTGGCCCAGTAGCATATGGGTTTGTAGTATGGTGGCCTGGGGCAGAAAAAAAGACCACCCAGTTTAAGCCGACAAGAGTCCAAATACTTGGCTTGGAGCCATAAAAACGATTCCCTTAACAACATTAAACAATATATATTTATATTATTTATATATTTTGCATGCGCTAGTGACATAGTCGGTTGGCAAGCCAAGTGAGAGATATGTACCATTTGTTAAGGACGAAGAGGGAGATTTATCCTTCAGCATTCACCACAAGTTATGGATGAAATGGTCATTTCATTTTAATATTGGGAACGTGATGGGCTCTTACTCAGAAACTGAAGACATTTTGGAATAATGTGAATTCCTGGGAATTATAGCATAGGAGAATGAAGCAATAGTGAGGCAGACTTTTACAAGCTAGGAGCTAATGGCAAATTTATAGGAGACAGTGATACAAATAACAAAGCGGCAATCAAAACGGCTCCTAACGAGTGGATTAACCTGGATTGAGATTGGAGAAGCTTCATAAGTCATATAGACGGAGCCTTGTTAGCCTCTTTATAAACTAGGGGTCTACTGTGGATGTTAACTAAGATATGTGGATTCTCTCGCGGGTATGTCAAAGGGATATGATCGTCTAAGGAGATATTTAACTCTTTTGGGCATAAAGCAGGAGTGTATCTGAAAGCCAAGGAGATAATGAGGAGCGTTATACCCTTCTTACAAGTAAAGGCATACGTTATCATAATGGTTGGATCAATAGAGGGAGTTAAGAAGCAGATGAGAAAGGACATTGGATATATGCTTAGGTAGCTAGACGAGGTAGGGGAGCTGCGGAGCTTTACACTCGACAATAATGGAGTGGGTTTTATACAAAAGCGTAGATACGTTCTGAAATAACTTGCCAGATTAGAAGTTAGCAACCAATTTATGCATGACATTAGATCCATTCCATAGGAGTAGTTAATTATGACGGTTCTTAAGCAGTGATCTTACAATTGACTAACTAATTTCCTAGTATCGATTCTAAAGCAGTAATGCCGACTTAAATCCTTAACCCTTTTTGGCAAAAGAAGGATTCGCGTGTGGAAAGTACTAGGGGCGTTTATTTTAAACCAAATAGAAATGAAGAAACTCCATCTTAGCCAACCATGCAACGGTCTTTCTTTCGGAAACCCAAAGGTATGATGGCGTCAAAGGAGAAATTTAAGTAATAGAGGAAAGAGGATTTCGTTATACCTCAGACAACTCTTAAATTGCTTCATTAGGCCAGAATCGGATCGGCTCTTGCTCAAGCACGTGAAAACCTTTCGAAACAATAACTGGTCTGGTGTCTAGAATCCTAAATATTCGGTGGTGGAAGGATGATGCAATAAAGAGCCAGACCAAGTTTTTAGAGCATATGCTAGTGGCATGGGACTGGTACTATCCCTAGAAATCACGCGGCAGTATTAAATTATGACGGGTCTTAACGAGCGAATTTGCCAATATCTGGATTGAGAGCTCTAACTACAGTAGGAATTAACGAATTATTGCAAAGCAGTACTCAGAGAGAGGTTCTGACACCGTGAATTAAGACTTTAAATGTTGGTACCGCTTCAATGAGCGAACGTTTCAAAGCATTATTCATAAGAAATACAAAATATTACTCCTAGGAAATATGCTACTACTTTCTAAATTCTTTGCATTTTTCAGCTGGGCGATTTATGCCGCTAGATTATAAAGGAGAATGCGCATTGGGTGCTCACTAGGGCACATTCCGTCATATGCCGTTAGTCAAATGACACACATTTAAAATTATCGTGAAACTGTAAAATCCGAAGAGGCTCTTATAATCATAGAAGCATGCCAGCAGAAGAGCATCCAGAGCTCAAGTCTGAGGGGGATAATGATTAAAATGCTCTGGAGAAGGATAAGGGTGAAAATATTTATTATCCTCCGGGGGGAGGGGGTAAATACCATCTTTGCCCCCCTGGATGCTCACCTGAAGCACGATAAACGAAAAATGTAAGGTCAAAATCATGACTGCCTTTTGATAATTAAATGATTGTTGAAATGGATGTCGAGGCTTCATCAGAGTCGAATCAGTTTTAGAACTGCATAAGTCTGTCCGTTGCCATTTTAGAAGCAGTTGAAGCAGAAATGGAAGTTTCAAGATTATCATCTAGCCAAAGACGTCGGTGTAGCACCATTCAGGCAAATTTGAGATGATTTTCGTGCAATGCAATGCTTTGAATTAACTAAATTATTCGACATTTACCGTTGAGAAAAGTTCTTCCTCTGAAAAACCCTTTGAGAAGAACTGTACTGAGAAAGATTTTGTAATTCATAAAACATTTTTACCTAAAGTTACTTCACCGAAGATAGTTTTGAAGTCGAAATAAGGCTATGCCAAAATTTGCAAAACCTTAGCACAATGAGCTAGTCTCAAATTCTTTAAATCGTTTGAAAGCAGCTAAACAGAAACGTTGTCTAATTTTAAAAGACTGAACATTTACTTGAGGCAATCAACCCGTCAAAATCATATGGATTGATTTGCATTTATGAAGGGGGCACGTTAAGTAGTAATGAAAAATGAGGCGCCTTCTGCACTACACCCATGGCAGCGCTTGAGTGTCTTCTAAATCTACCAAGAGGAACGAATGGGCAAACAACTCGGAACATCTGAGAACAACAGAGAAAAGTTGGTTCACTGACGGCTCCAAGTCCAATGATGGTACAGGAGCCGCTGCATGGAATAAAAAGGGTAAGGTTGAGCTTAAGTGTTCCCTAGGCATGCAACCATTTTTTAGGCTGAAGTTCAAGCCATTGATATGACTGCACACCGCACAGTGGCTCATCGATAGAGACTGGGAAGGCAGGTCAATCAAAATATTATCGGACAGTCAAGCGGCTTTGAAAGCTCTTGAATCTAGCCGTTTTCATCCAAGGCAGTATGGAACTACCAGGAACTTACTCACCAAACAAGGTAGAGAAATTAAACTTACACTGATCTGAACACCTGTATATAAAGGATATGAAGGCAACGAAAGAGCTGATGCTCTTGCGAAGCAGGCCGCCGCAACGGCCTTCATAGAACCAGAACCAGTATTGTGAATAGCTTACAACACAGCTAAAGAAGTCATTTCCAGGTGGACCCAACAGTAATTTATAGACAAATGGAGAAAGTTACCGGGTATAAGTCATTCACTCCTGATAGCAGTGAGTCTGCCATCAGGAGTGAGAACTAGACAACTTCTTTAACTTGGCAGACAGCAGGTATAGGCTGCAGTTAGCATGCACACTGGCCATTGTCGGCTAAGAAGCCACATGAACAAGATAGGGCTTTCCGAAGAAACGGAATGCCGCTTGTGCTTGGAGGACGAAGAAACAATGGATCATATTTTATGCCACTGTCCAGCAATAGAAATAACCAGACAAATAGTGTTTGTAGTAGTAGTAGTAGTAGTAGTAGTAAGGGTGGGGGGGTCGAAGCCCGGTAAGTAGACCTATAAGTCCCTTTTCACCATCCCCGATCCGCCCTCCCCTACCTGGCTACTTCCAACACCCGGCCCGCACTGAAACGGCCCATCACCTTGATAAAGGTGAGGACGTCCTCCCAGTCCAGATCCTTTAGATCTTCCCGAGCAAGTGTTGGTGCTCCCAGTATCTTCCTCTTTAGGCGACTCCACCTATCATAAATTCCTATATAGTGGTATGAGGACTCCTCCCCTGTCCCGCAGTTCAGGCAGAGTGGGCTGTCCCTCACGCCGATAAGGTGCAGATGTCTGTTTAGGCTTCCATACCCAGTCAAAATACCTACCAAGTTCCTGATGTCCTCTCGGCTATTTTTTAGCAGTCGCCTTGCTCTGGATCCGTCAGGATTTAGAATCATTTCCTTGGCTTGTCTGCATCCTTCTTTTCCTCTCCGATTGTGCTTTGTCTTGTTCCAGGCCCAGTTATTTAGTTCCTGAGAGATTTGCCTTTTACTTAAGTCCAGACCAGGTTCTGGACCGACGAGGTGGCTCATTGAGCCTTATCTTGCCAATTCATCGGCCCGTTCGTTGCCCTCGATGCCACTGTGCCCTGGAACCCATCTGAGTCTTACTTCCTTGCGCACAACCAATCTGTCTAGGGCGTCTCTACATTCCTGAACTAGTTTACAGCTTGCCCTGGGTTTTTGGATCGCCCTGAGAGCGGCTTGACTGTCCGAGTAAATATATATACTCTCTACACCTTCTGTTACTTCCGCCTTGGTTGCTACTTCCAAAATAGCAAACACCTCCGCCTGGAAAACAGTGGCATATCTCCCCAGCGAAGTGCTTTCTCCTGATTAATAGTGTTTGTAACTTCTCAAATTACACTTGTAGATTTGAACTATTCACCCCAGAAAGGTAATCGATTTCACGAAAAGGATCGAGCCTCTGGGCTAGTGAAAACCACAGTTGTTATCTACAATAGATCAAGGCTCGCAGAGGAAGTCCCATCTGGGCTCACTCACGTATACAAATACGAATGAAAAATGAAGATGTGAACTGATTCTCCGCTTAAGCTAGAAGAGTCAGATGAAGATTATTTAGATCTTCTGTATTTATTTTAATGAGAACTCACAAACTTTTGGGTAAATTAGAAAGATATTTAAAAATATAGTTGACGGTTCAAGAAAACATTTACTGAGTATTATTAACTGATAACTGTATTCTCATAAGTTAAACACTCTTCGATAGAGAAACCAGCGTACGGATTTCTGGATTCTTATAATCCTGCCTATTAACAAGGAATAAATAGACATGTTAAAGAGTACTGTCGCATACACATATTATAGAGTACGATTTCACATTTCACCAATGGTGATTAGTGCCTAAGGGAATGAGAAGGCATAAGGATTTAACTTTGACAGTCACTTGACCTCCTTTCAACGACTACTATTATTATTGGTTTTGAATATTTGATATAAGAATAAGAATGCTCACTCATTTCGAGTTATTTTCATATTAGTTGTATAATTTTTTATTAATAAAATTGAGACTATAATTTGATTCATATTTAATTATTTAAAAACCGTTCGTAAAAATGTTAGCGTTCTTGGCAGGCGCCTATATCTACGGAGCAGCGCCGGTCCTGTGTCGACCAATTTTTTAACTGAAGAAGATAAAAATGGAGCATAGGAAAACATAATAAGGAAGATATATAGGCACACTGGCCGCAGATTGGCCGGAAGTAGCAATTTGAACACCAAGAGAGCTGGACGATTGTCGGCCACAAAAATAAATCGTATCCCATAGGAAACACTGGAACATACCCTGATTAAATTTCCGTAACAAATTAAGTTCATCTTTTCGTCTGCTGTAACTAAATCACGAAACCTTAAAAGATACCGGAGATAGTATAGGATTTCACATGAAGTCGGCTTTTATAAAAGTAACTAAACAAATATTATGGCAGGATCTCTGAGAAACTGAAGAATAAGCATATAAATGAAGCAAATATATATTTTCTTTGGTGTTTCCCCGATTCTCCACGCAAAAAATTATTATTCTGGGAATTATTTAAAAATACTGACCTTGCTAAACTAAAACGCGAATACTCATAGGTAACCATTTGCCAAGCCTCAATGTCATTAGTATTAATTTATTACATTTAAAATTATTATTTTGTAGATTTAATAAGGCCGCTTCGGCTCTGCTCCCAGTCTAAATTGCACAAGTGCTAATTTAGTGAACTTAACGATGATGAAAAACCTAAAAGGCCTGGAAAATGGTAAAAAGCTGGTGCAATTTGTCAAGTTTTGAAATGGCGTTTGTTAGGGTAGTATGGTATGGAGGTGTTATTAGGTAAATAATTGCTGCGTTTTTGAGGCGCTATATATTTATAGTGTAGCATTATGTTGTGGGAAGAATTCAATGACTTTTGTTTAAAGATTTCGGTAATTTTTAAATGTCTCTTATCAATTAGAATTTTGAGAAAAGGCAACCAGGTGATATTAAAAATAACAAAAACTGAAGCAACACATTCATCTTTATTTAATAATATTAAAGCACTTTTTTTAACTTTATATTTCTTTAATAATGGTTCCTTTGCTAAAATACCTTGAGATGTGCCATTATTTTCTGTAATTGTTGTCAAATGCAAGTTAACAAATAAATTATTTGTGGAATTGTGTATTTTTGATGTAGGTTTGGTGTTCTTTAATGCGTTTTGATAATGGTCTGCAGGTTTCATCTACACAAAATTTATTACATTCACATGGGATCTTATAGTATACATTTTTTGCGTTTTCTTTTTCATTGTATGGCTTGGTTTTTGTTACTTTAGATCTAAGGGTGTTTTCTCTTTTAAAAATAGTAGGAATGTTAATTTTGTTACCTATTCGTTTTATTTTTTCTGATAAACCAGTAATATGAGGAATAATGAGCTTTGTAATAGGCTTGGTAATAGGTCTATTTTGATTTTGTCTATTATTTCTAATATTTGGTTGTTCAAATTCTATAAATTTTTTTGAATAAAATTAATAGTGTTAACTAAGAGATTCTAGTAGAAAAAAGAAGAACACTCACTCTAAAGCTTGAACTTGATACTTGATCTTGAAAGATAATTATTATACTTATTATCTAAACATGTTTTAAAAACAATCAGGAAACATTCAACAAATTTTAGTAAAATAGAACGTGCAAATCGAGTAAACGACAACTTGGTCCAGTACCCTAGAGGCAAACGCTTACTGATAACAAGTTCAAATTCTCCAGTCTTCATCCAGTTCGTAGTACCCCAGAGGCGAACCTTACTGATGACATAAAGTTCACATCTCCTTAACATAGATCAGTGAAAAGTAAACAGTTAAATTGAAGTGAAACCAAATTAAGCATACCAATATAAAGTGAACAAATTAGATCTCTTAAATTCAACACAATTTAAAAGTACTTTCAAGGGAACCCCAAATTACATCAAGGAAACCTAATAGGTCGCGTCTAATCAGTCTTCGACGAATAGTGATGCGTTTCACAACCTTTTGATATTTTATGCGAAACATGATCACCAAATCCAATTAATTCTTATCATCACCAGCTGAGCCAATATTCTCTGTGACAATAGGATGGCTATTATTAATCAAAACATTGTTTAAAAATTATTTTTTAACCATTATTGGGTGATTGATTTTAAATATCTGTTTGTGTGCGTAATTTTTCTGTATATTTTTATTTTTGTTTCGAAACTCTGTAAGTTCTTTTTAATAAGAATGTGAAGAAGTGAAAGTTGTTCATTATTTTTGATGTGTAGACATCTTACGCGGCGGTATGAGGTTAAATCTCGGCAAATGGGACGGAAATGTGCGAGCGGATGGGGACGGAAATATGTAAGCGGCTGTGACATCATAACCATGTGCAGTGATTTTACGAGGGTTGCTCCAATATTTGTGCATCTCGATATAGGATATGTTTACACATCAGTGTCTCACGTACTAGCAGCCTCGCTCATTTTTTTTTCTATGTTGAATTGGATTGTAGGTTCTTTTGTGTTAATTTAGGAAATTGTTAAGATAATGTTCGTTATATGGATAAATAGAAAAAATGTATTCTAAGTATATATCGCCATCAAATTAAATTTTTATTTTTTGTTGGTAATGTGTGGAAATGCATCTTACGCACTCCGCACTCCCTCTAGGCTGAGGGGAGTATGGAACTCTCCCTAGGGCATACCCACTAAAATCACACCGTCAACGGGGGCGAGACCTCACCACTCTGTCTTTAGGTTACGGGTGCAACACTTTATTAACCTTTGATTATTGCAGATTTGAGTCTCTCTGCTTTTGTTAAGGATCTCTCTATGCTAGCAATCCTTATGAACTACCATTTCAAGTCCTATTTGGTACCTATGAAAGTTTACAGAACGACAGCTACTCCATAAACTGCCAAAACAAATTCTTTTTTGTACTGGATCGTAAGTACTTACCACTCCAAGCTCATCACACTTATGTATATTAATATCCCTGAAGGATTTATCTGCTTTCTTCCTGCTGAACTCTCTCAGATTCGTCTATTTCAAATCTCTATGCAAGTTGATATTTCGAATAAACCACCGAGCGTTGACTGTCCACTGGCGCTAGCCTTTCTAAGTTAGTTTTGCTAGCATTTGCCCAAATGGACGAGCAATACGTGAGTTGAGCTCTTGCTACCGACTTTATTATTATGATTATTTTCGAGGATAAGTACATTTCACTCCTTCGACCTAGGATCGGCATGAGCTTCAACAGAGAGAGCCTTCTTAACTTTCAACATGGCTTTCGCACAATGATAGTTCCAGAAAAGCCCCCTATTCATTATCAACTCAAAATATTTTATGCAGATACCCTAGTCTATGGCCACTCCTTCAATTATTATATTTCTACTTGGCCGAAGTCTTCTCCTATGGAACAAGATTGCTTGCGTTTTCCCAGCCTTAATTCTGATTTTAGTTTTCTGGGTCAATGCCTGGAACATATCCAACAAATCCTGCAATTCTTCGCTGATGACCTCAGGGACCCTACCTCTAGTTAAAAAAGGCCGTATCGTCCGCAAAGAGCCCCATTGTTTCCCTGAATGTATAAAAATTGTACAATATGGGTCCCAGTAGTGACTCCTATGAGCTGTTGTTCTACCAATTCTAACCTGGATCCTTCTTCAATCTAGATAACTATTGATAACTTGGCATATTTTAATAGGGATGTTCAATTTATTAATCATTTCAGATACAAGACCTCGATGCCATATTTTATCAATGTCAAGAAATACGCCTCTAGTGACCATTTTGGGGAAATGATCCAGTCTTGCCACCGCATTCGCTATATTTGCCAGCACTAGGGATGGCTGAGCCGGGCCTATCTCCAAAACCCCAGCTCAGCTAATGATACCGAAATCCTTCCACTCTTACATTGACAGGTGCTATTCCATGTCCAAATTAAGCCTTATATTGATAATTTTCATCAAAGTTGAATTCAAAATTTTCCATAAAAATTTTACCCTAAAATGGGGCTACTTGGTCACATCCTTTTTTATAGTGCTTTTACGTGGAACTCAACTTTTGTTCCCAAATTGACAACATTTATTTTGTTACAGGTAATTGGACAGGCAAGTGGTAGTTACTAAAATAGTTAAAACGTATGAGAGGATCCCCGGATCCACCAAAACCAGATGAAAATTTCCAGCTCGCAGTTTTGATGTCGTTAAGACCGATACGTCAAAAAAATTATCATGTGAAACATATAACGTACCTCGTTCGACGATAGTTTAACAGCAAAAGCACCAAACCTGTTGGTCATACAACCGTGCTACGTGCCCATGATCAAGATACACTTGCCAAGACGCTCGATGTGGTTGTAGACTAGGGATTCCCCCTTACGAAGCTTGATATTCGTAATCTTGTCAAAAAATATCTTGATAAGCAAGGAAAAGTGGTTGGAATATTTAATGACAACCGCCCTGAACCAGATTTTATAGGTGTTTTTATGAAAAGAAACAACCTAAGCATTAGTTTAGCGTCCAATATGAAACGATCCAGATCATCGGTGGACAGAGGGGACATCTTAATTTCTTTAGTATTATCGACTTTGTCCTTGGGACATAAATAGTACGAATCTCTTCAATTACGATGAGACAAATATCACTGATAACCCCGGCGCTAGGAAAGTCGTGGTGCTCAGAAACACAAAACGGACGGAACGCGTTCAGAAACACTCATGTGCTTCCCTAAGCTTAATGGTGTGCGCCAACGGTAATAGGGATCTTCTTCCATTCATGGTTGTGTATAAGGTGCAAAACCTGTATAACAACTAGACACAAGGTGGCCCAGTTGGTACTAAATATGTTAGTAGTCCTAGTGGCTCGTTTGATATGAGCTTCTTCGAAGTTTGGTTCTTTCAGGTTCTTCTACCACACATTGAGGCGGCTAGAGAAGCTGACGATAAAATGTTGATTGTTGGCGAAGATCTTGCTAGTCATTTATCGCCTAAAGTGGTAGACGTTTATAGAGAAAAAAAACTGTATATGACGCCGTTTCCTCCTAATGAAACCCACCGGATGCAACCTCTGGATATTGCAGTGTTTGTAACCATGAAAAAAGTATGGAAGGAAATTCTGGATTTTTTGAGAAAAAAGACCAGATATCCTGAACGTGTTCCTAAAGAACAGTTTCCCCGACTTTCCAGACTGTGAAAAGCTGTCAGCAACACGGCGGCCAAGAATTTAAAGTCTAGTTTTAAGGCAACTGGGCTGCAATCCAGATGAAGTGTCAAAGCGCAGTCCCGGTGGTTTTGAAGAAGACGTTGAGAATATTGAAATGGTGCTAGATGGCAGCCTGGTAGAACTCCTGAAGAAGCACCGAGGCACAGGGAATGAAAATAGATGAAAACGAGGAAAAATTCAACCAGGGACAAATACATCCATCGTTGCCCAGTCGGACATTACCCCCAAGCAGTCCACAGTCAATCGTCGACCCGGGACCCTCCACCTTAAGTGATTGCATGGATTTCATCTTAGGAGGACTAAAAGGGAGAAAACGGGTGTATCTAAGTGCGGTATCTGCGTTATTAGCTAGGATGATTATAGGGGCAGAGTTGATTGGATCCGGTGTGTTAAATTTCGCAAGTAGATCTGCGGGCTATGCAACAAAGACAGTAAAGATTCCTTTTATACATGCTAGCGGGGCGAAGATTCCAAAGACGAGGGATCACCGTTTGGAGATAGCGACGCAGAAAAAGACTTCGAACTTGAGTCTTAAGCAGTGTCTAGTCTGTCAATTTATAATTAAGCGCCTTATTAAGTGCGTTATTTTTTCGAAGAGTGTGCTACATAAATTCGTATTTACGATGTAGGTACCTGTTTTGTCTATGCTTGAAACCTCTTTCTCGCGACGATCTGAAGTGGCAAAGCGACAACTTTTGGAGAGTGGACCAACGCCAAAAATAACGGCAATTTTTAGTGAAAAAAGGATGGGTAATTATAAATGGCTTTGCGGAAGTTTATATAAACGGAAGTTGTATTGCTGATTTCAAGAACTTAAAAATTTCTGTTAGACAGAGTGTGGGCTTCTTAAATTATTTTAACAACTTTGCATTTGCCCTTATAGTTTAAGTCTTTAGCGATGTTTTTTTCTTTCACGGATGTACTTCTTGATGTGTTACAAAAGAAGTAACTGTATATTAATTATTGTATCTCTCAAATAAAAATTACGCAAACCCTCTTAAATACGAAACGAAATGGCGAATCATTTAAACAGATTTTTGATGGAGCGGCTTTAAGGACGCCAATTCCAATTGAACAACGAGATGGACGGGCAAGATCCACATTAACTCAGGATCAAGTTTTTGAAAAATATTAAGTTTAATATGACGAAGTTTTAGACTCTATGCCATTACAAATTACCACTTCTTTTCGACATTCAGAAAACATTCAATTTATGACTTACCATTCAAAATTGAAATCTTACTAAACCAACCTAAAAGAATTTTACCCTAATATATTTGCCGATTCTCAAAAGTTTATTCTGAGCTACAATTTATTTGGGATAATGAATAATTTAAAGACCTTGAACCACATACTAATGAAAAATATTACTGAAAATAAAAATATCTTCAGAGAAGTACCTATATAAACTATTTTCCTTAATGATGACAATTCTATCTACTAGTGTTTCGGTGGAACGAAGGTTTTCTTGCCTAAAAAGAGTTAAAACCTATTTACGTAGTTCAATGACCGAAAATATCAAATATTTTGATTGAACAGGAACTGCTTAATGAATTAATGAACATGCAACCGTTTTACGAAGATATAATTCTATAATTGACAAATTTGCAAGCATGAATGATAGAAGAATCGATCTTGTATATGGAAAACTATGGACTTCTTAACCCAACCTTAGCTTTTCTCAACGGTTAAGAAGACCGACATTTAGTATGATTTGGTAAGATAATTAATTTTAATTTTTCTAAATATAGGACGGACTATCCCTTTATTTAGTGAATAAAAATAGGTAATATGTAAAAAAGCATTCAAAGCAATATTTTATATTTGAGTAAAATATAAGATATATAATTTATACCTATTTTAGCAATATCGCAAATGCGCCATCAAAATATGTTTGCCTTAGGTGTGTTTTTAACGACTTTTGAGTTTGGGTAAAAGTTTGGGCGTGGCGTCCCAAAAATTTTTCCTCTGGGGTCAGAGCCGAAACGACCTTATTCAAAAGTCAACAATTGAGATGTAGAGGTAGGCAGCAATTCGTCTGACAACTCTGAAATTATTGTTGACACAAAAAATGGAAAAGATGAGCTTGGTTTTAATTGAGATATGCTATCATTGCTGTTGCTAGTACGTTATACAGGATGTAGTAACAGTTGTTAAATCCAGACTAATAACTCAGAAACCGTTAATATCAAACATGATACATTTCTGATGACGCGTGAATTTCTTTGAACGCTGTATATTGCAAATAATTTAAAACGCAAGCGGTAAATTAATATGTATCCGTATCACAAAAGTACTTTTATCCCAAACCGCTCATATTATCGTTACCTCAGCCTTCCGGTTAAAGATACCGAAAGGATCTTAAAAACTATACTGCAGCGTCATTTTTTCCGCCCACCCTACAAGATTACAGAGAGGCCTCGGCTACAGATAATATATTATAAACCTAATTTTGAACTAAATTAATATGACTTTAATATATATGATTAGTAGTTATATTGTTGACGAGTACCGTTAAGGATATCATTCCATAAAATTGGTGCCTTAAAGTGGATTAATATATTATATATAGGGCAATACGAATTTTAGAGTATTATCATATTCATCTTAAATATACTGATAAATTAAGAAAAATATTAATTTATTAGAACAGAACTGCCAGATATTTTTATTATTGAATAAAAACAATTGGTAGATGCCTTGTCTTTGAAGGCCGTCTCTCAAATGGTTTTGAAAACCGTGTTCCACTGACTGTGTCCATTAATGGCCTGTAATTTTCGTCTAATTGCAATTTTCAATAATTCAAGAGTTTCAGGACGATGTAAAAAAATCTGTGTCCTTAAAATCCCACATAAGAGAAATCTGGACTAGTAAGGTCAGGTGAACTTAAAGGCGCGTATTGTTTTAGGGGAATGCCATTTCTCGACGCGACCAATTGATATTGGTTCGAAGGTCAGTTAAACTTACTAATTTATTTAAATATCTCTTTATGCGCAGGGTGTAGGGGTTAATATTAATTAATTAACAGGGCTTTCTGAAACCCTTGAAGTGTTAAAAATCGCACTTACATGAGAAGTGAGGGTAAATAATGGAAACATTTAGGTTCAGTGATGCGCAATTTTCAAAACCGCTTCAAAAAATGCATTGAAAGGCATCTACAAAATGTTATAAAAACTGCATTAATTTATTAATAAACTAGTATTTTTCTCGAATTATTATTTTATTTAAGACGGGTACCATAATGCTTTAAAATTCATCAGTAGGTACTCATTACCGCACACTATACAGTAGTGTGGTAGTGGACAATATCTCGTTCATCATTAAGAACAAGAAAAAATGTTCAATAGAAAAGTTACATAGAACTTTAAGGTACACACTTTAAAATTATTTTCGAATATACAAGGTGCTCCAAGAAGTCGTGGCGAATCAAACTTATGTTTTCTTAAATAGGATACCCTGTATATTTTTTTATTTTTGAATTCTATGATTAAATCCAAATATTTTTGACATAAGATGACATATCTCTAAAGTCAACTGTTTTCGAGATATTGACGTTCAAAAATTGACAATTTTCACCCTTTCGAAGGCTGTGGAATCTAAACGGTTTGACTTAGAACAAAATGGCTTACACATTCCTATATTAGTCTTTGATGATCTATTCATTGAAGTTAACTTCCTATTTAATCGGAAGTATACATTTACTACCGGAAGTATACATTTACTACTAACATTTACGTTAACTTCGTTGCATAGATCATCAAAAACTAGGATAGGATTGTGGAAGCCATTTTGTTCTAAGTCAAACCGTTTAGATTCCTCAGCCTTCGAAAAGGTGAAAATTGTCAATTTTTGAACGTCAATATCTCAAAAACAGTTGACTTTAGAGATATTTCATGTTATGTCAAAAATATTTGGATTCAAGTACAGAAGTCAAAAATGAAAAGTATACAGGGTATCGTATTTAGGAAAACATAAGTTTGATTCGCCACGACTTATTGGAGCACCCTGTATATTCGAAAATAATTTTAAAGTGTGGACCTTAAGATTCTATACAACTTTTGTATTGAAAATTTTTTCTTGTTCTTGCTGATGAACGAGATATTGCCCGCTTACACACTAAATGGACACCCTGTATATTATGAGGCTTATATGACAAAACTCCACTAACTCATTTTTCAAGTCTGATAGATCCTATGTGAAATTTACTAAAGAATTTAAGCGTGCAAATATTATGTTTAAGTTTTCGTGTAAATTTGCTCTACATGCTCTTAAGTCCATTTTCGCTGATCGCAGTGCCCCGTCAGATCGGAGCATGTGGTTTATCATCAGTTATGCTTACCCGTTGGACAAGTCCTTTCTATCTAGGATTGTTTTAACTTCTTTTAAATGAAGAGTGAAGGCTGTGTGCAGGTACGAAATATACTAAATTAACCACTCTTTGTATTCCATGCATACAATTTTAATCCAAACGGACCTCTAAACTAGCGTAACAGAGCGCTTTCGGCCGGAGCCATCATCAGTGTTACTTGTCAGTGGAACAAAAAGACATATCCACGAAGAGGCACAAGCTAGGGGAAAGGGGTCGAATATCGATCACTTAAGATATAATGTACGACAAGAACAACACTTTCACAAAACTCTGTTATTTTATGTATTGAACATAAACTTTATTATCCCAAGAACATAATAACACAAACAAATTCTCTGAATCTTAATCAGAAAAAAATAAAAATATAAAAAACGAAGGTATTACTGATCGATTCCTATAGTCGGCTAATATCGATCATATATGAGGGTAATATCGATCAACGTCTATTGACATGCTTCACACGAATCCAGGTCTTCTGGCCGAGATACTGCAGAACAGCATGAAGCCAATTGCCACATGATCTACACCGCCACCACAGTTCATCTGCTGTACCAGTTTCCACGCATATTGGACATAACTCATTCACTTTCTTAGGCTCCCCATCATGTTGTTTAGGTTTGAACTTCTTGATTTGTTTTTTAGCTCCTGCTCTTCGTACCGATTTTCCTTTTTGAAGTAAATTTCTTGAAGCTTCTTCAACTTTCTTCTTCTCCTCCTTTTCTTCCTTCTCCTCCAAAGATGCCTGCAGCAGAGTGGACGTTAGTATTTGAGATGATTGTTTCTTTCTCTTAGGGCGTGGTTTTTCTGTTAATCAGGGTGTCGGATGAAAGTCTTCAAAAGATGTACTCTTTAATTGAACGGTTTTGTCTTCATCATCGGTTGCATTATCGTCGAAGACTTCTGTTATTGCTGATGATAAAGAATCATGTCCTTCGTTGACGTCTTATTACAGGCTTCCAGTGGCGGTATAGCTTGTCACATATCCATTTCATCATGTCTGCTTGATGGATACGATGGGTCTGGATCTCTACTTGTTCCGGGCTTCGGATCTAAATAAATTGTTTCTTCGGGAAGCTCACCCAGTTCGTTGGCTTCTGCCTGAATATCGGAATTTGGTTCTTCTGGTATTTCCGTAAACTCTTTTTCTCCAAATACGTTTCTGTTTAACGGAAACGTATTTTTAAATCCATTCAAACCTTTTTCTTTGGAAGTGATGCGATTGTACGCTTTAGCAAAGAGCTCTGCAATGTCAGTCACCTCAATTTTGTTATAATGATGGGACTTCATATAAAGATCACATTCTTTGCTATATGCTGTCTTTAATTAACTGAAAAACGTGACGTCCAGGGGCTGGAGCCGGTGAGAGGTGCGTGGGGGTAGCGAAACAAGAATGATCCCGTTTTCACGGCAGAACTTATAGGACTGCAAGGAGGAGTGTGTGGCGTGGTTGTCCAAAACCACTAACATGGAATCTTCCGTTGAAGCATTCACATATTGAGCGAAATGCTTCAACCATTCCAGGAATAGAACTTCCGTGATCCATCCTGATTTTGAGCAGCGGTAGATTGCGTCTACGGGTCCATTTTTTTCCAGAGCGGTGTTCATGCGCTCGCGTTAAAAAATAATCATGGGAGGTACGAACTCCCCTGCGGCACTCATACAGCATACAACAGTGGTTGTCTGAGCCCTTCGCCACTTGTTATCGCGCCCACCTGTTTTCTGCCTTTTTCTGCCAAAATTCGATGAGGTTTATGCACTCCACTAATGCCAGTCTCATCCACGTTATAAATACGCCTCGCAGGAAATTTATATTTTTCAAAGACCAGTCCTAAATTGTCATAAAATATGTTCACATCCTTTCGATTCAATGCCATTACCCGGTTGAGACTCGTAGCTTCAGGCCGCCTCAAAGAAATTCGTGGATGTCGAGCTAAAAATCCACGCAGCCAATCCTTACCGCAACTTTTCTTTTCAACATTAAAATTATGTCGTAAGTTTTTTTGCAACGGCATATTCGAAAGCTAGTTCTTTGATTTTAGTTGGTGTTAACCCATAGAACATGTTCGACAATTTTAAAATGTGATTGGCCAGCTCTGTTTCCTGGTCGTCATTTAATACAGGCTTCCTTCCTAATTTCAATTTCTTGCTAGGATATCTATTTTTTAATCTGTCGCACAACGTAGCATATGGTACGCCATTCAATTTAGCTGACTTTCTGATGGAGTGTGTCTGTTGATTAACCGCCTTGACAGCCAGCTTCATGTCTTCCTCTGTCCATGCAGAGCGATTTGTCTTACAAGAATATTTTTTTTGGGGCATCTGCAAAGAATGAAGAACAATGAGGGTAAAATCGATCACAGGTGGGTAATATCGATCATGCTGGCCGATATTACCCGCGAGTGGACGCCATTGCTTCGACATAAACATCTTCTAAACTCAAAGAACTAAAATTTTCGTAAACAGTGTATAGAATACCTTGGGGTACCATGCAACAAATAGTACTAAAGTAGCTTAGGATTTTCAAACATCAACAAGCACATACCTTATCCAATGAACCGGAAAAATAACAAAAAAATTGCCCAAAAACTGTTTGTGGCCGTATACACTCGACGTTGCAATAAAACTGCCCGTTGTTGCTGTTGGTAATTTGCATGTAACTTAAGAGATGACAGCACTTATTGTTTCATTTGATAGGTATGTAGGGTTGGGTAAAATTAAGATGATCGATATTAGACGCTGATTGATATTCGACTCCTTTCCCTTACATCAAACGATAACGGTCACATAAAAATTTAAATTACACAAAGAACAGACCGACGCCGACGTGGGAACCATCAAAACGTGGTACAAATAGGTGTGCCACAAGCGACGATTTGAAATTCGGAAGTACGAATAGTTGGGCATGAGATATCCCAAAATGTCATAAAAATGGATTTAAAACTTTCTTATTGACATTTAAATCCATTAATAATTACTTCACTTACCTTGAATTTACTTGGAATCGAAAGCATGGCTTAAGCAATTTTTTAAAACGTTATTTCGATCAAAAATTATACGGTTATGGATAAGTAAAAATATTATTTCTAGTTTTTAACGCTTTCTTCACGGGGATTCGACATTAATTAAAAAAAAAGTTCTCATTGAACTTGCAGAATCTTAAAAAATATAAAAATAAAACAGATATCTCGCTCTGTAGTTCCACAAAGTGAAGTTCATTTCGAAGGGTGATGATGCACTTTATAAATTGTCGTGGTTCAATAAGCAATTCAATCGAGATTCTGTGGTTTGGCTTTA
>MU182979.1:125659-147449 GCA_016904865.1 Pissodes strobi | reverse complement strand
AAAATTTCAATCATTTGTGGAGCAAAAGGCAATCAATTCCAGGGTAAGAATGAATCCTCCACAACAATATAGAACATATTTACATCAAAGGTATGGGCCTAATATTTGTTCTATTTTTAGAAATTTAGAAAATAAACATAAAAAGCTATTGCATTTTGAAAACAGTTTAACTTTTTTACACAAATGCAAAAACAATAACTTGATTCCTAAAGGTTTAAGACTTAAAGCACCATACAACAACCAAAAAACCACAAAAATCTTAGAAAGAGCAAGTAATGCTCTGTTACGAGAAAGATTACAGTTTCATAGATTTAATAAATATAAAATTGAAATAGAAATTAATAATTTAAAACTAAACTTGCAAAACCAAATTTTACCTATAGATTTCAATCATATTTGTAATTGTGTTCATAAAAGTTACTTAATACATTTTGATAAACAAAAACGTATTCATATAAATAAATTTAATAATCTCATTCAAGAAAAATTAAAGAAAGAAATTTCTATTGTTAAAAATAACGACTTTATTGAAAAAACTGTAATTAATTTGTCTGATAGAGCATTATCCGATGTTGATAAGCTTGTTCTTTCTAAAGGTTTAAATTACTCAGTCACACCTAAAATCGTTCCTAAGTTTGATATCATTTCAGCAATTGAAGAGACAACACAAAACTTGCCAGAAGAACATAAAGACGAATTTAGAATTAGAACTAAAATAACACTAGAAAAACCATTTAAAATTAAACAAAACATAACATACACAGAACAAAGAGCATTACAATCATTAAAAAGAGACAACACTATTAAAATTCTACCAGCAGATAAAGGTAATTCAACCGTAATAATGAATTGCATTACTTACGATGAAAAGATAATGTCTCTTTTAAATGACGGTAATTACTCAATACTAAATAATGATCCAACAGAACGTATTGAGAGACAGATATACAATATGTTAAAAAAACACAAAAACCAATTCAATGACTTAGAAAGATTCAAACTGACACCACACAATAGTAAAACACCTCATTTTTATGGAGTACCAAAAATACATAAACTAAATATTCCTCTACGTCCAATAGTCAGCTGTATAAATTCGCCAACACACCCGATTGCTAAATATCTACTCAACATTCTTAATCCACTTGCTAACAATACTAACTCATATATAAGAAATTCACAACATTTTTTAGAGAAACTTTCACAAATTAATTTAAATCCTAACGATACTCTGGTAAGTTTTGACGTTGTTAGTCTATTTACCAACGTACCTGTTGATAAAACTTTAAATATTGTAAGAAATAAATTAACTAATGATATTAACCTTGGTGAACGTACAAAACTTAATATTGACACAATACTCGAATTACTTACTTTTTGCGTAAAAACTACTTATTTTCAATACAATACACGTTACTATCAACAAAACAATGGTATGGCTATGGGTTCGCCTTTATCACCTTTATTAAGTAATATTTTTATGGAAAATTTTGAATTAAATTTTATTGAAAATTATCAATATAAACCTTTAATTTGGTGGCGTTATATAGATGACATTTTTTCAATTTATCCATATAACGAACATTTTCTTAACGATTTTCTAAATCATATTAACACCATAGAACCCACAATCAAATTCACTATAGAAAAAGAAATTAATGAACAACTTTCATTTCTTGACATTCTTATTAAAAAAGACTTGAATAGTTTCGAAACAAAAATATACAGAAAACCAACACATACAAACAGATATTTAAATTTTAATTCAAATCACCCAATAATGGTAAAAAAGGGGGTCGTAAAAAGTCTATATGATCGAATGAAAATAATTTGTAATAATCAAAATTTCAACACAGAAAAAGAATTTTTGAGCAATGTTTTGATTAATAATAACTATCCTATTGATTTCATTCAAAAATGCTTTATAGAATTTGAACAACCAAATATCAGACAAAATCAAAATAGACCTATTGCGAACCTCTTTATTCCTTATATTCCTGGTTTATCAGACAAAATAAAACGAATAGGTAATAAATTTAACATTCGTACAATTTTTAAAACAGAAAACACCCTTAGATCTAAACTAACAAAAACAAAACCACTTAATGAAAATGAAACTACTAAAAATGTCATCTATAAAATACCATGTGAATGTAATAAATTTTATATAGGTGAGACCTGTAGACCATTATCAAAACGTATAAAAGAACACCAAACTTATATTAGAAATGCACAATTCCACAAATCACATATTTGTCAACATGCATTTGATAACAATCACAGAATACAATGGAACGCTTCTAGTATTTTGGCAAAGGAGCCTTCTTCTAAAAAACGTAAAATTAAAGAAAGTGCTTTAATTTTATTAAATAAAGATAAATGTGTTGCTTCAACTTCTGTAAGTTTTAATAGTACATGGTTACCTTTGCTAAAAACTGAAGTTGATAAGGGACACTTAAAAATTAACTAATCCTTTCAACAAAAATCATTAAATTCTTCCAAAGCGAATAACACCAAATTATATATATATATATAAAACTTCATAAAAAAATTAATTTACCAAATAACACCTTATTATCAAACTAAATACCAGTTACCCAGTAATTAAATATGGCATTATAATTGTCATCTTGTCAAAGTCAGTTTAAAGCCTGACAATCTGCAAGAGCTTTTTACTGTTTTATTGTATTTGCTAACCATTTTCATTTTTAGTTTTTTGCTTTTCTTGAAAACGGTGTCCGAATAGACACCGAATCGAAGAAACTAGGTACAAATTTCATAAGGGTCACTAAACTTGCACTTGTGCAGTTTACATCCTTGAGCCGGGCCCGAAGTGGCTCTATAACAATCCAAACAAAATTTCAATCATTTGTGGAGCAAAAGGCAATCAATTCCAGGGTAAATTTTGTTATAGTTTAGAATCACGTTGAAATTATGCCAATAAAACTCGTTATATTAGATTAAGAAATATAGTGACTATACAAGATAAATTAACTGCAAATGAACAATAATACTACTCTGGTTATACAAGTTGTATATAAAGCAAATTATACAATAATTGTATAATGACAAATCAAATATTTCATAGCACAATGGTAATCAACTAGCTAAACTGCGGACTATTTACTGTTATACAACTATTGTATACCAATAAAACTACCGATTGATGTCCGTAATCTTTTTCTTGTATAACTCGCCATTTGCTATTTCAATTATTTCAATGGCTGCCGCTGCGGCTGAAACGACGCCACGCCAAACAGCAAGAAGACAAAGCAGAGTGGCGGCTGACGCAAACAATTTACCGATTATTTAAGGAAATTGTAGGAAATTAAAGATAGGAGAGAATCCACCAAAGAACATGCAGGTATGTATATCTTAGGTTAACAGATATATCATACGTTTTCAAACTTATCACTTGTTTACGTTTTGTCAATCAAAAACTCGTTCTTTTTAGGTCCTGTATTCTACGAAGATCTAATTATTTTACCATACGAACGATGATATATGCGTGTAAGAGATATGGATTACTTCCTATATTATAACATTTGAATTAACACACGAAGGGTGCCTCGAGTGAATCAAAAGTTTGAAAAAACCAATAAGGTAAGATATTTTCTATTTAAGTAGCAACCATTGTGTAGTCAATTCATGTTAATAGATCACAGGTGTAGGTACTCCTAATTTGTGACTATGCATCTAAAATAAATTTTAATTGACATGTTCAATTTTAGCGTATACTGGACTCGATTACATCAAGATGAGAATAGAATCCAGGACCCCTACTGAAGTAATGTCACAAACATAATGTTTGCCAACGCCATGAGATATAGTTTAAATGTAATATAACTAATATGTATACAACAAAATATATACGGTGCACATGCAAGTTGAATACTGGTTAATCAATATTTGAATATTAGCTATTCTACCCGTCATATAGTGGATATACAATTAACTATATATGGTGTATATTCAGGTTGAATAATGGTTATGCAATTGCTGTATTAACGGTATACAGGCCCTAATATGAAAGCAGGATAAAATATGCGTACGGATATATATGACAAAAACTTAAATTAATATGATTATTTAATAATCGGTATACAGTAATTGTATAATCGTCATAGTTTAGCGATATTACTTTCAGAAAAACCGATTGTATATTGGCCAAAAACAGTTAATTTGTCACAAATAGTATACAAGTTTTGTATTATGGTCATTCGATTTTTGCATAGTGGCTAATATTTTTTCTTTCAGTGTAAATATATGTGCAGAAGTGTGCCTCACACAAGGACTTCACAGAAAGCACATCTACATATTTTCAATATTTTCAGACAGCCAGGCGGCTCTAAAAGCTCTAAAAGCTTTCCAGTGGTCAAAGCTAGTTAGGGAATGTAAACAAACTCTAAAACAACTAGCAACATGCAACCAGGTAACTTTAATGTGTGTTCCTGGCCATAGAGGCGTAGGGGGCAATGGAAAAGCAAACTGCCTTGCGAAAGAAGGAGCTGGAACACCATATTATGATCCAGAGCTTTACTGTGGCCCTATGAACAGCCACACCACTGAAGAACTAAACAAATGGGAAAAGACCAACTGTCGTCCTACTGGAGAAAAAATTCCAGGACTGAGATAGGCGAATAAAGATATTAGAACTGCCGCCGGACTGATCACTGGACACTGCCCGGTAAAATACCACCTATAGGCAATAGGCCAAGCAGAAGACGAACAATGCAGATTTTGCAATAATCCAACTGAAACCGCAGAACATCTACTCTGCCAATGTCTAACCCAACTCTGCAAAAGGCTTAAGCAGCTTGAAGGAGTACAGCTATCACCTCAAGAATTGAGTCAATTGCCTCCCGAGAAAATAGCTTCTTTTGGAAGAAGCATACCTACTTCTCTGGGACTCATGCACAAAATATCTGTAAAGGTAGCAGTGCCGGACGGCTGAAACTAGCCGAAACGATTCCCTAGCAATCTACAATCTACACATCAAAACAAGTATGTCAAGATTCTAACAAACCTGTTCAACCGTAACAAAAAGCTATAATCATTTCGACCAAGGAGGTGTATAGTTGTCTCATAAAGAGTTTGAAAACAATCGTAGGGAAATAATAAGGCCAACATTATTAGGATGTAAAGTTATAACCAAAAATAAACAATTCAACCATCGTATGATGGCACATATGAAAATCAGTAGATAAATATGACATTCACCATGGTTACTCAGATCTTATATAACTGAGCAAATCTGCTTCTTAATTCTAAAAAATAAAAAACCTGATAATGATCTCTATAGAATTTGTCATGTTGAGTGGAAACAGAAATACCTGAAACCTGAAAGCTACTATCGTCTGAAGAAGTTTGTGATAGTACGTTCCATTCGAAAATTGCTTTGCAAAAGGCTGGGTATTAGGTGCCCAGAATAGAGCTCAGAAAGCTCGCAGTGACCAGAGGACATAAGGGCAACCATGACCACAAATAATAATTTGATAACAAAATAAAAATTAAATATTTAAGACGGTAATAATTATAATTTGAAGGTTTAAATCAACCGTAATAAGAGCCTTATACTTTAGAGCAGTGCTGGTTTTGGGCGTATTTTGAAGATATATTATATAGCCTCTAACAGACCGAAGACAAAAAAACAAGTCCAATCCGTCCTGCTCTCCAATCCTTCTTGCTCTCGGAACCTTCCAGATTCCGAATCCTTCCTTCCCATGTTGGCCATGCTAAAGTTATTATGCCTGATTCGTCCATGAGCTTCGCATTTTACCGAGAAGCGAAATCAAGTTTCTGCGTCTCCCCTTATCTCGAATAGGGAGATCTTCTTTACCTATAATGGTAGATAGATGTCTCTTGAACCTGCAATGATGTCGCGTAAGTCCGGTTTTCGAGAAATCTCGCTTTCCCACCATCGTTCTGGTATGTCTGCGTCTTTCGGCTATATTCAATTCCTTTCTAAGTTCTTTCTTATCCCGATGTTCTAGGAGTTTATCAACTTGCTTCCTAATCTTCTGGTGAAGCCTAGAATTGGTTCATGCCTTTCGGCGACATTTTCGACTTCCTGACGTGCGTGTTTATTGCCTGCCCACCTCGACCTCATCCATAGTCGCGATAGGGGATCCGTACATTGCTATTCTTTTCTTCGCTGTATGCCACGAAGCTACCATTAGGATAACATAAACTTCTATATATCTATCTAAAGGTTAGGCTTTAGAATATCCCGAAAGGTTAGTGTTTGCCAGTCTGGGTTTCTTGGATTGAACTACTTATTAATATTCAGGTGGTCTTTAGTCAGGGGCACTTTGATGACGGGCCATAGAATATCCTCTTCCGCACTTACTCCACTCTTGCATAACATACCATAGTTAATTTTTCTGTCAACTGTCAACTGCTATAACTCCGTAGTCCTAATTTTATCGGTGATCTCTAGAGCTGCTAGTCATGCCATTGAAGGCTTTTGCCACTACTGACCATCACATTACGGATCCATAAATGATCCTTGGTTTATACTTGCAGTTTTAAGCTCAGATATTTGTTTGCTGCTAACTGTTAGTCTAAACGACTGAAAATTTTCGTGAAATTATTATGAAAATTAGGTAAAAGTAGCGAGACCAACATGACATATAGGCAAGTTTAACCTACTACTATCACTAGTATTATGGCTTGGTCTTTAATAAACATCAAACACTCGCACTAACGGTGGTCTTCCTACGTATTGGCATTGTTTTTCTTATAAAGACAATGGTATTGGCAATGCAGTTTCAGGTCTTATTTTTTCTACATTCCTCTGTAAGTATTTAAACTTAGTGCTGTTAAGTAATACCACATTACAAAAAAATTGTACAAATCCATTTAGAAAAGGTATTATAATATTAGATTAGAATCCAGCAAATTAATAATAATAACAATTTTCGAGAAAGTATTGGCAACGCTGCTCTCAGCTGAAGAACTTGCTTCACAGGCTCACGTTTTCAGCATCTCTCTTCATTCCTCTGCGTCGGGTATGTTCATCCTGCTCCGTTGGAGAATGTGAGTCCGTTAAATCGGTAAAAGGAAGAACAATAAAAAAAAGTAAAATGATAATAAACTTCACCTTATGTAATTATTACATTCTACCGGGGACTTTGGGTTTTTAAATGAGCAGGATTGAGACCTGCATTTTGTTATACCTTCTTTCAGCAATTTGTCTATATATAGATGATTAAAAAGGCAATTTTTGTAAGTCGCTGTAATGTTAATATATTTTTTCGATTTGCTTTCAATTATATTTTTGTCAGTCTTTAAGGTTTTTAAATAATTTAGTAGTTAGTAAAACATTAAAAAAATATATATACGAATTAGTAATAGTAAAAATAAGCACATCAAAACTAAGCTAAGCATCAAATGAAACGTTAAATTACTTCGAATTTAAAACTGTTAGTCACAAACGTATTAACTAAAATATTTTTAAAAACAAAACAGATTCCGAAATTATGATTTATCGACTCTGGAATAAAAAATGCGAAAAAAACCTGACCAGATTTTGCTACAGAGTGCGAGTGTGAGAAAAGGCGAACATTGTTGTGATACTTCAACCATCAGCTTTTGGTATTTTGGATAGGACTCTCTCCTTTTGGATAAAAAAATGCACAATCAGTATTTGGGGAAATTGAAGATATATTAAGATTAAATCCAATTTATTTTTTATCATTTTACAAAAGTCAAGCCCAGATGATGATGGGTCCGAATGTGTGTTTGGGCTAGGACTGATGGATTTGATGGAGTACCATCATAAGTTCCTGGAGGTTGCGCTGAATATCTAGTTGAATCTTGCAAATTATTTTCAATTTAAATGTGAAAACATCTTGTATCCAACTAAATAAGAATCCAGCTACGTAATTACAACTTACATTATTGGCCCTAGGAATCAATTTAAAAAATTATCGCCCATTACTTAACATTCCATATGATAATGTCTCATCTAAGCTAGCATATCCACTTTTGTTAATTTAACCATATTCCCATGACACATACGTGAATCACTGAAATAGATATGGAGAAGACTTGACCGAATTAGGCATTATTCAACGTGAATATCACTCCTAACAGTTCTAACTTAATTAGATTAGTAAAATCTTACCAAAGACAGGGCGACGACCACAAGAGGAACCAAAGTCTTACCGCCCCATTAACTTAACCTCCTTCCTTGTTAAAACGATGGAAAAGATTATCGATTGGCACGTCAGAAGAAAGTTCGTTTCTAATGTTCTACTGCAAAACAATTCGCATACCAACCATAGAAACCTACCACCCATGCTCTTAAAAATCTCGTCCGCTATATAGAGAAGGACTAACTGAAAAAGAAGTAAGCTGTGTGTATTTCTAGACATAGAGGGTGCATTTGACAGCCCCTCACATGGATCCATTTAGCGCGCCACAACCCGCAGAGGAGTGGAACCAACCACTACACAATGGATAAAATCAATGCTAACCAGCCATGAAGTCATCGCGACCATTGGAGAATCAGCCGTCACAGTCAAAGTAATAAAGGGATGCCCTCAAGGAAGAGTCCTGTCGCCCATGCTTTGGTCTCTGGCTGTTGACGATCTACTGGTAAGACTGACTGAAGCAGGCTTTGAAGTCCAAGGTTACGCAGATGACATAGTTATAATAATAATTCTCTCAAAACGTATGCAAAGAGCACTTAACTTTGTCAGCACATGGTGTACGCAGGAAAGACTAAATGTTAACCCAAGCAAAACCGTAGTGATCCCATTCACAAAAAGAAGGAAGGTGAACCTAAAAGCAGTCAATTTGGGAGGGACAACGGTAGAGCTTTCAAAAGAGGTTAAGTATCTTGGCATCGCTCTTGATCCGAAACTAACCTTGAACGGACACCTGGAAAGAACTATCAAAAAAGCAACGGCAGCACTTTGGGCCTGTCGATGTCTCTTTGGTAAAACAACGGGCCTAAAACTCTCCATCACCATAACACTGTTGTAAAGCCTATTATAACCTACGCTTGCTTAGTGTGGTGGGTAAAAACAAAGGAAATAACAACACAGCAAAAGCTAACAAGAGTACAAAGGCTCGCTTCTCTGGGTATAGCAGGGACTATGAAAACGTGCCCCACATCAGCTCTGGAAACCTACTTGACCTCCGCAAATATGCATTGAAAAGGCGGCCTAGATTAGTGCTTATAGTCACTCAGAGACAAAAATTAAGTCAGAAAACCTGACTGGTCATCTTAAAATTCCGAAGGACATACAGATAGAGGCGATGACCAAACCAACCGATACCAATGGAAACAAAACTCCATTTTAATCGCTCCTTTGAAGTGGAGTGGAGACCGCAATACTACAGAGGAAAGATTAAAACAACTAGAGAGGGGATCACTTGTCTGGTACATAGATGGATCAAAGATGAAAGAAAAGAAGGAGGATCCGGAGTTCACGTACCTAGGTTTCGAATCTCTGCATCTTTAGGAAATACTCCATAATCTCTCCAGCAGAACTAAATAGTACCAATATAGCCATCTCTGAATGTGTAAAGATCTCTATCCTATCAGATAGTCAAGCAGCCTTAAATGCGCTAGCATCTAACAGAATAAACTTCCGGATAGTGTGGGATGGTCGGATGACTGCAGATCAACTAGCAAGGAAACAGAAACATACTCACCCTAATGTGGGTACCAGGGCCCGAGAGTGTGAAAGGTAAGAAAGTCGCTGACCAGCTCGCACGGAATGGTGCACAGACTGTCTTTTGCGGGCCTGAACCATTCTGTGGCATCACTAGAGGGCACGTAATGAATGAACTCAGAAATTTGGAAAAAGGGCGGAAAGACACACATTGGGCCAATGCACCTGGGCAAAAACAGGCCAAAAGACTCATCTCTCACTCGCCTACAAAAAGCTACAAAAAAAATAAGATAAAACTGGTCGTAGACCTTTTCGAAATGGCACCCAGGAGACATTTCGAATAACTGATCTGTTAATATTTGTTTACAAAGCAGCGTTGAATCCCTTATTTAATACCTTAAAATTTCGTTAAATTTTGTCGATAATTAGGAAAATTAGCAAGAAGGAAGATTACCACTTACTGTATCTACAGATCCTCCATAAATTTCAAAAAATAATAAAAAAAATTGATTATAAAATAGAAAGTACAAAACAAATTAACAATTGCTGCTTTAAGAAGTATTTCGTAATTTTTGCATCATGTTTAATTTTATATTTCCAAAAATCTTCAAAGATCTTTTCATAAAAAGAGAACAAATCGAAATTTCTTCTACTTTCATTTTAAAAGAAGATTCGAAATTCCTTATTTAATACCTTAAAATTTCGTTACATTTTCTTGATAATTACCGAAATTAACAAGAAGGAAGATTACAACCACTGTATCTACAGACCTACCATAACGTTATAAAAATTATAAGAAATTGATGATAAAATAAAAATATACAAAAAAATAATAATTGCTACTTTAAAAAGTGTTTCGTAATTTTTGCATAATGTTTAATTTTATATTTCAAAAAATCTTCAAAGATGTTTTCGTAAATAAGAGAACAAATCGAAATTTCTTCTACTTCCATTAAAAAAAAGATTCGAGATGGCGCCCAGGAGACATTTTGAAAAACTGATCCTTAATATTTATTTACAAAGCAGCGTTGAATCCCTTAATTAATACCTTAAAATTTCGTTTTATTTTCTCGATAATTAGGGAAATTAGCAAGGGGGAAGATTGCCACTCACTGTATATACAGACCTTTCAAAAATTTCTAAACGTAATAAAAAAAATTGATGATAAAATAAAAGAAAACTAAAAAAAAAAATGATAATTGCTGCTTTAAAAGGTAGGTCTTTCATAATTTTTGCATCATGTTTAATTCTATATTTTCAAAAATCTTCAAAGGTCTTTTCATAAATAAGAGAACAAATCGAAATTTCTTCTACTTCTGATTTAAAAAAAGATTCGAAATGGCACCCAGAAGAGATTTTGAGAAACTGATCTGTTAATATTTGGTTACAAAGCAGCGTTGAATCCCATATTTTATACGTTAAAAGTTAGTTGCCTTTTTTTCGGTAATTAAGGAAATTAGCAAGGAGGAAGATTACCACCCACTGTATCTACAGACCCTTCATAAATTTCAAAAAATAATAAAGAAAATTGATGATAAAATTAAAAATACAAAAAAAGTATTAATTGCTGCTTTAAGAAGTATTTCGTAATTTTTGCATCATGTTTAATTTTGTATTTCCAAAAATCTTCAAAGATCTTTTATTAAATAAAAGAACAAATCGGAATTTCTTCTACTTTCATTTTAAAAGAAGATTCGAAATTCCTTATTTAATAACTTAAAATTTTGTTACATATTCTTGATAATTAGGGAAATTAGCAAAAAGAAAGATTACAGCCACTGTATCTACAGACCTTCCATAAATTTCAAAAAATAATAAAAAATTGATGATAAAATAAAAATATACAAAAAAACTTATAATTGCTGCTTTAAAAAGTATTTCGTAATTTTTGCATAATGTTTAATTTTATATTTCCAAAAATCTTCAAAGATGTTTTCATAAATAAGAGAACAAATCGAAATTTCTTCTACTTCCATTTAATAAAAAGATTCGAAATGACACCCAGGAGACATTTTGAAAAACTCATCTGTTAATATTTGTTTACAAAGCAGCGCTGAATCCCTTATTTAATACCTTAAAATTTCGTTTCCTTTTTCTGGATAAATAGGGAAATTAGCAAGGAGGGATATTACCACTCGCTCTATTTACAGACCTTCCGTAAATTTCAAATTCCATTTTAAAAAAAGATTCGAAATGGCACCCAGGAGGCATTTTAAAAACCTGATCTGTTAATATTTGTTTACCAAGCAGCGTTGAGTCCCTTATTTAAACCTTAAAATATTGCTATATTTTCTCAATAATTAGGGAAATTAACAAGGAAGAAGATTACCACTCACTTCCGTAAATTTCAAAAAATAATATACAAATTGATGATGAAATAAATAATACAAAAAAAAAATAATAATTGCTGCTTTAAAAAGTATTTCGTAACTTTTGCATCATGTTTAATTTTATATTTCCAAAAATCTTTAAAGGTGTTTTCACAAATAAGAGAACAAACCGAAATTTCTTCTACTGTTAATTGTTTTGAAAAAAAGATTCGAAATGGCACCCAGAAGACATTTTGAGAAACTGATCTGTTAATATTTGTTTACAAAGCAGCGTTAAATTTCATATTTATACCTTAAAATTTAGTTACCTTTTTCTCAATATTTAGAGGAATTTAGCAAGGAGGAAGATCACCACTCTCTGTATCTACAGACCTTCCATAAACTTCAAAAAGTAATAAAAAAATTGATAATAAAATAAAAAAAAAACAAAAAAAAAATAATAAGTGCTGCTTTAAAAAGTATTTCGTAATTTTTGAATCATCTTTAATTTTATATTTTCAAAAATCTTCAGATATCTTTTCATAAATAACAGATCAAATCGAAATTTCTTCTACTTCCATTTTAAAAAAAGATTCGAAATGACACCCAGGAGACATTTTGAATAACAGATCTGTTAATATTTGTTTACAAAACAGCGTTGAATCCCTTATTTAACACCTTGAAATTTCGTTACATTTTCTCGATAATTGGGGAAATTAGCAAGGAGGAAGATTATCACTCACTGTATCTACAGACCTTCCATAAATTTCAAAAAAATACAAAAAAAAATAAAAATTGCTGCTTTAAAAAGTATAACGTAATTTTTGCATCATGTTTAACTTTCTATTCCCAAAAACATTCAAAGGTCTTTTCATAAATAAAAGAGCAAATCGAAATTGTTTAAAATAAGGCGCAAATAGACTCTTTTTTCAAAAAAGAGTAAAATTTTGAAGAACTGATCTGGTTTCATTAATTTTTCTCGATAATCAAGGAAATTAACAAGGCGGAAGGTATGTATGTATATATAGACCTTTCATAAATTTCTAAAACCGATAAAAAAAATTGATACTAAAGTTACAAAAAAAAATCAAAAAAATATTTAGAGTTGCTGCATTAACAAGTATTTCGTAATTATCGCACCATGTTTAATTTTATATTCCCGAAAATTTTCAAAAGGCTTTCATAAATAAAAGATCGAATAAAAAAATAAAATAGATTTTGAATATCTAACTCAACTCAAACTCAAGCGTTAATCTCTGAGTTTTTCGTGCAAATCATTTATTTCGTATAAACTTAAACAATGAGTATAATTAACAATAAATTATATATTATGTAAGTTGGAGGCTTAATTGATTTTAAAAACCTTGAAGGGACATATGGCATTCGAAAGATGGTATGTCGCATGTAAATTTAAAGGTGAATGTAACATAAATGTGAGTTCTTGGCGAATACGACAGCGGATAATTCCATACTCGAGTGGTTGAACAAAATCTCGAAACTATTTCTCTCAAATTGGATTCTTCAGATATTATTTATGTTTTGGAAATGGGGGATAATCGCTTGGAACTAACCCCTGCACCACCAACCAATATGCAAAAGTGAGAACGTTGTGTTGATTAAAATAAATATCGTGCTCGAGTTAGGCATGGCTGTAAGTATTTATAATTTTGTCTCATCTAAAAAAACATTCGTTTGTGTTTAATACTTAATTAAACAATAACGATATTTGACTGAAACTTGCGATCAATTTTTTTTTGAAGATACGGTTAGGAAAACAATATATGATAGTAGTATGAACATCAATAACATACTTATTTTAACAAGTCATTATTATTCTTATGGCCTAAAAACTTCGGCCCATTTCCTAAAATTTTGAGGAAGCTGTCAAACAAGTTGCACTAAGGATATTAAAGGAATTTCATGTTTCATTTCCCATCCAAAATTCCCTCCGAAATATAATAGATTTCTGAAAACAGGTGAATACAGATCATGTGAGGGTGTACCTCCATATAAACAGAATACCCATACCTGCCTACGTGGGTCTGAAAAAAGTCGGTTACCCGTCAAGTGCCATTCTGGCTTTTTCTTTTTGGCTATTGAGCAAGTGCCGCCTTCTTTCAGAACTTTCTCGGGTATAATCAATATTATAGTTACACAAAACCCAAAAAGGCGTTACTAAAGATTTGTTAAATATATAGAGCCTTAGGTAAGCACGTATGTTGGTCCCATTATTGAAAATCGAATTCTGATATATTACAGCTGATAAATGTAATTTGTAATATGAAGGGTCATTGATGTGGAGCTACCGGAATTTGAAATTATTTCTTTGATCATTTCTTTTGTACTTTATATCCGCTTTTCATAATTACTTGTTTCCTTTCTTGAACATTAAATAAAAGTGGTGAATTATGAAGATATTTCTTTGTCATTAAGGATATTGTTTCCGGATTTTTTTTTATAAAAGGTGATATAAGTAGGGCTCTGACAATAATATATATAGGTATGATCCTCGACTGTTCAAAATTTGGTTCGCTTTGCGCAGTCTATGTGTTTATAAGGCTTGAGCTGCGCCATGAAGCGTTTTTGACGAAAAAAATGTGATCTAACTTCACTTGAGAATGTTTATTTTGGGCACGTTTTATCCATATTTTCTTTTCAAAATCATTTAAGGTTATAATTAATTTTTAATTAAAATTTATTTCAATACATGGCTCTAGTACATCTGATCTGAAATTAAATTGATAATAATCATAATCATGCACATAACCGAATGTTTAAGAAAATTGGATCTTTTCTGTTATTTAGATCAAAGAAAAATACTAGAATTACATTTTCAGGAAAATACCAAAACGAAATGTATGACAGAAAAAAAGGTTGAAAGGATTTAATTCATGATTTTTCCGAATAACTTTATCCCCAAAATAATTACTATTGACTTTTATTTTTATTATAAAACTTATGGGTTCTTTGTCTGATTGTTTTATTTACGGATAATGAGGTAAATAAAACAACAAAACAAATAACACATAAGTTTTATAATAAATATAAAAGTCAATCAAAAAACGACACAAATCAAAATCATCAAGAAAAATGATATGTTGCACTACCTCACGCAAATGAATTATCAGAAGCATATCTTAAATAAACACGAAATTTAAACGTGTCATATAGCATACATATTACTCAATCCTTTATTTACTAATTTAAAAAGTAATATTTCAAAAATGAAAAGTTCAAATATAGTCTATTCAATACCAAGCACATAAACTGCCCCATAAAAATACATCAGTATGGCATCTCAATTACTGGAAAATCGACTAAAAGGTCACAAATATACACAAAACGCTGCAACAACTTAAACACCAAAAAAAAATAATAAAAAAGCACATTTCATGATTACAGCACTGAAATAATCAATAAATATGTTAATTACCATCAACTAAAGTGATGATAGAAATTATTAAGAAAGAGCAAAGCGCAGTAAATGATAGAACGGAGATTTGAAATTTAAGTCATATTTACAATAATCTAACTAACGAATATCAAGAACGCCTTTTTTGAAAAAAATAGAAAAATCACACAAGAATATTTACAAAATATTGTTTTTTAAAGTATGCAATGAATAGTCTCGATCTCGTGTTTATTTTCGAATAACTTTTTCTACTCTATGATGAAAATGATGGCCACAAAAAGGAAATAAGATTACTTTATTAATCAGGTAAATGGAAAAAGATAAACAAAAAATTCAATATTTTTTTGATATTCTATCTTGACTTAAATCTTTAATAGCATTCAATGAAAATACCATTAAACGTCTAAAAATGGTATCTAAGTACAGGGTGGCTCAAATTCGAGTCTATGTATAGGGAACTCGAAAACCATAAAAGATACAGTGCCGGTCAAATTAGGGCAAAATTGTGCATTCAATATGCCGATTAGAAAGCCTTAAAATTCCGAGTATTTTTGGAGATATCCGAAAAAAGAAAATTGAAAAATAGTTAAATTTTTTTTTCCTGGGCTTTTTTAAAAACGGATTTCAAATTGAATTACACTTTTGCATTGCCACTTTTTCCGCTCTATCCACTGGTGGTATCAAGTTTGGAATCCGACGTTTCGTCTTCAAGGGGTCATCATCAACTTCCTTTTTTTGCGAAGTTTATTTTTTTATCGTTTTTCAGATGATATTGGCGATATTAATATGAATGTGTTTAATTTTTTTTAATTCTACTTTTTAATTTGTAATTTTATTTTTTTTAAATTACTTATTTTCCTTTGGCGCAATTTTGAATAGTTTAAATTAATTTTGAAATTTTTATATTTTATAAAAATATTTAATTTTAAAAATTAAATTAAGCAAAATTAAATAAACATCAAAGCCAAATAAATAATTTAAAAAACTAAAAATAAAATAAAAAAACATGCGGTGGCTCGAATTCGAGTCTATGTATAGGGAACTCGAAAACCGTAAGAGATGCAGTGTCGGTCAACAATACGCCGACTAGAAAGTCTTATAATTCCGAGCATTTCCGGAGATATCCGAAAAATTTTTTTTTTAAAAATAGTTTCATTTTTTTTCCTAGCCTTTTTTAAAAACGGATTTTGAAGATTTACACTTTCCATTGCCACTTTTTCCGCTCTATCCAATGGTGGTATCCAGTTTGGAATCCGACGTTTTGGCTTCAAGGGGTCATCATCAACTATTTTTAAATGCGAAGTTTAATTTTTTTATCGTTTTTCAAATGATATTGGTGTTATTAATATAAATATGTGTTTTAATTTATTTCAATCTTTTTTAATTAGTATTTTAATTTTTTTCATTCCTTTGGCGCAATTTGAATAGTTTGTTACTTTTGAAAATTTAATATTTTATAAAAATATTGTTTTTTTTTGTTTTTGTGCTAAGTGGAAAATTAAAACAGTTATTTTCAATAAAAATGAAGAATAGCGAAATTAAATAAACAGCAAAGCAAAATAAATATATAAAAAAAATTAATAATAAAATTAAAAAAAAAAACAAAAAAAAATACATATTCATATTAATAACGCCAACACACTTAACTGAAAAACGATAAAAAAATTAAAGTTCGTATTTAAAAAAAAGAAAGTGGATGATGACCTCTTGAGGACGAAACGTCGGATTCGAAACTATCTAAAAATTATTTTATATACTAATGTACAATAGTTGCCACAAAATTGTTATATATTGTACATTAGTATATAAAATAATTTTTAGCCCTGACGAAGGTCACGATATACTGACCGAAAGCGTGGACGCAAAACAAATCAACTTTTAATAAACCTTATTGGCTGAAGACCCGTTAATTATTTCTACATTCAAATATACAGCCGTGATCCTATGAATTAATTTGTATATGTATTTTTAGAAAGAAATTTCATTGAAATAACTAATAAAATTGCTTATCTCAACGGACATAAAAAAAATCTAAAAGCATTATAGTATGTTTTTTAATAAAACATTTGCCAAAATGTACTTATTCGACTTGTTTATAACTTGACGAAAAATCCTGAGAACCGCTTGGACTACTCGGTTGGAGAGTTTCATTCAAAGAAAAACTTCCAACTTGAACTGTACCAAAGTTTGCAATGTTCGGTCATTCACTTTGCCATCAATACTAAAACAACGTTTAAACAATTATATAGTTTACTAGCCTCACCATATTTCATACAAACAAAAAAGTGAATTACCTTATTATCCTACAAATGTACAGGGTGGCCCGTTTAAGAGGGGCCTATACCTTATCTCGAAAACTACGGGGGTTGGGATTGGAATTTCAGTACAAAAGGTATTCCTAGTAAAATGATCTTTATTTTTTTTGTATTGTTTTAATCGTCACTTTTTTATATACAGGATGGTCAAAGAAAGTTACACTTTTTTAAATGAAACACCCTATATTTTATTACATTTTTGGATTCTACCTAAAATTCTAAGCATATTTGATGTTATACCTCTAGAGTTAGTAGTTTCACAGATATAAACAGTTGAAAATCGGTACTTTGACTACTTTTCACCTTGGTAGCAAGAAGACCATTAGAGATCGAGTAAAATTAATTTCACATTCCTATCTTAACTTTTCAAGAGCTATCTGACGGTACTAATTGGCAGGTGGTATCATGGGTACCAAATCTGGTACCTCGGTAGGTACCATCAGTTAGCACCATCAGATAGCTCTTGGAAAGTTAAGATAGGAATGTGGAATTCATTTTACTCCATCTTTAATGGTCTTCCTGCTACCAAGGTGAAAAGTAGCCAAAGCACCGATTTGCAACTGTTTATAGCTGTGAAACTACTAACTCTAGAGGTATAACATCATACATCAAATATGCTTAGAATTTTAAGTCGAATTCAAAAATGTAATAAAATATAGGGTGTTTCATTTAAAAAATTTAACTTTGTTTGACCACCCTGTATATAAAAAAGTAACGATTAAAAAAATACAAAAATATAAAGATCGTTTTACTAGGAACAACTTTTGTATTTAATTTTTTTTTTCAACCTCCGTAGTTTTTGAGATACTAAGGTATAGACCCCTCTTAAACGGGTCACCCTGTACGTAAATGTAAAATAATATTTATCTCGGCTAATAAAATAATAAGTAAGTAGAGTTCTTTACTATACCTCTTGCTAATGAGTTCAGCAATATATTTTGAACTCCCCTTCCTTACTCTTTCTCGGCAATTTACGTCGACTTCAAAGGGCATTTTTGACTTTGGTAAATTTACTGGAGGCTGGAGGCGCCGAGTTTGATTTAAGTTTCCAACCTTTATTCGGCATAGAGTTTAAAACTCCTATTTCAAATTCCGTTTTCTCTTCCCTGAAATGTTTTGAACATATTCTTGATGTGGCATTATAAAAAGTGCCCTGGCATGGCGGCCTCAAGCATTAATCCACAATCTTCTTACGACATCTTCTTTTAGAAACGTAAACGTAAGTTTTTAGATTGTATGATTGTAACATCACACAACTAATATTAATTGTGCGATTATATAAAGGGTTGAAAAAAATCAGTTCCACTACCACAATCAATTTTTAGCACTTTATTATTAAACGTTCAAAACAGCAAAAATAGACACTCAGAAACACAAAACACGGTCAACCCCTTATAAGCCAATTGCACCGTGTGTACAATATTTACTCACTGAGTGACGTCACGGCAAATAAATATGGCTCAATGTCCGCCGAACCTCATAACTGTCAAATTATTGTATCACGGAGAGTTAGGTTTGCTCTATTTTGAGCCAGTGTTTCGAATTTCGTGTAAAATCGATCGCATGATGAAGGAAATATGTATACTTTAAACATTTTATTTAATCCAACTCTCACCAAAGAAGCAGAGCGCCAGCTTACATGCCTATTGTAATATTTATTTTCAATAACGAATGAAGATTAAGTCGAAGAATATTTGCAAGTTTTGCCCCACGAACTTAACTGAAGCGTATTGTGCACTATGGTACTATTCCAAACACAATTTATATACATAAACGTTCAGTTATTCTGCTATTTTTTTTAACGCAAGTAGACTGAAAACACCCTGTATAATGGTAGGACCGCGAGATAGAGGTGGTCCAAAGGCTTGTCCTCATCGAATCTTTTATTTCGTCTCGTCTCGACGAGCCGCTTTGGAATGTGGTTCTACCAGAATTCTCGGCCTTACAGATCGTGTAGTACCTAGGAACTTAAAGGCGAAAGCTCAATTACATCATTTCACCCTCTTATGTTTGAATTTATTTATTTTTCCGACCTATCTAAATAGTTATCTTGATCATAGATGTTTGGGAAAAACCTTAAAAATCACTTTAGGTGTCTTGTATATTTAATTAGGTCTCAGAGTGTTGGTTAAAGATATATTAAGATGTCCTATTTATAGGGACAAATATAACGACCAAATCCTTAATATTTCAAGTTGCAATGCAATAAGACTGAAAAATTGCAGTTACAAAAATGTATAAACGAAAAAATTTAAAGATTCAGCCACGCGAAACAGCAAAATCTAAAAGCGGGACAAGGTCCGTTTGTTTTTTATCGAAATTTTATGGATAGTGGCCGTTTCGTGCTAGAAAAAGGCGAAACATGTCACCCTACTTTTAATTAAAAATATAAATGCGATACTGTAGATTTTGAGATCTTTTTGTTTTATTGAGTTTTAATAAAGAATCTATGAGTTAAGAACTCCTATCAGATTTGTCCATTATTTCGATTGAAAATAATATTTCTGAGGCTCTTGATCATAATCAGATGATCAACGAGCGTGCATCCGTGAAAGCCAGACGTGTTTTGTTTTAGGTATATCGTTACTTTTTTGTTTTGTTTATTACAAAAATAGTATTTTTTCCTTTTTTAAACGTTTATTTTTTTATCATTAAAATATTTCTGTTACGTACCATATAAGTACTAGGTATAATATTGTTTTATGTTTTTGTTATTGTTTAATTTATTTACGTTAATTTTGTTCTCTTTTAATTTTCTTGTGAATGTACTGCTTTTAGTTCCTTATTATATTTCATAAATAATCCTAATGATATATTGATTATATGTACTGTTTATATCGTTTTTTTTTTCGTTTCTTTAGGGTAGGATATTTTTCTTTTGATATACTTACCAAATATGTTTTGAAATTTTGTTTGTTTTGGTAATTTAATAAATCTTTTTTCTAATTATTTTTGAAGTGAAACTTCTTAACGCGCCCCGGGAGTAAAATTTGAAGGTAGAGGGCACGAAAAAGCGTTACAGATCGCGACACGGCGAGAGGGCACGAAAAAGCCAGAGTCTATGAAAAAGCGTTACGATATTTTATTGTGATATCTTTGTTAGTTTACAAGCAAAAAATTCGGGATTTGCTCTATTACCTTGTCAAGGCATAAGCGAAACTATTATGAAGAATGCTTTTTTTTCATGTAGGCCTTCCCTTTTTGTTAATTAAGTGGTATATTTAAAAAAACTACTTTTTAACCAAATCCGTTGCGATAATATGTATAAGGCTGGGGCGTTTAAGTTTAAGAAGTTTCACTTCAGATATGCGCACATAGTGCACACGCTTTTTTTAAATCAGTTTTCTTACATTTCAAATCATTGCCGGTTTTTCGCGAAATATATTAAAAAAAGGTAGGACCATTTTTTTTAACTAAGGGCACACCAAAGAAACCTGCACGTAGGCGCCAGACACCCCAGGAACGGGCCAGCCTGTTATGTATTGTAATTTAGACTTATATAAATTATTTGATAAATACGTTTAATTAGTAGGGTATGCTGACGACCTAGTGATCCTCTGTAAAGAGGATGAACATTTCTCAGAAAGCAAATATTAAAATGCATTGTTCCTTAAAAATGTATTCAATTCTTATAGTCTGTATGAGGCGGTTGTAATGACAAACATCCAACTAAATCAATATTCTGTTGGCCCATACAGTTTTCCAGCTTTTTCTGATCACCGAGGCATCGTATTCAGCTTTAATGCGTCTGCGACCTCCTGTGGTACCAGCACTATAGTAAACTATAGGCCAGTCACAGAGCGGGGTCTGTTTCGATTGTATAATATCATTGAGACAGTTGATCGGGGCTTTGCTGCTGAGGCAGGGTAGAGTGTTGATGCAGAGTGGGAGAGGTTCTTAAATGTTATAACTGATGCTGCTGAGGTGAGCTTTCCAACTAAATCAAAGGTAATTGGCCAGCATCCCAGGGACAGGATCAACTGATTCAATGATGTATTGAGGGGCATGAGGGACAGGATTCAGATGTTAAAAATCATTAACGGGCGGGATCCAATATTGATGCCTAAACATATAGGTAATGATTATAAAAAAACGTATAGGTTGGAATTGTCCAATGCTAAAAAAGCT
>MU182979.1:91380-113297 GCA_016904865.1 Pissodes strobi | reverse complement strand
TTCATTTCATTTCATTTCATTTCATTTCATTTCATTTCATTTCATTTTATTTCATTTCATTTCATTTCATTTCATCTCATCTCATCTCATCTCATCTTATCTCATCTCATTTCATTTCATTTCATTTCATTGAAGTCTTGCGCTGCCATCGCTATGTCATCGGCATAGATAAACCACTGCATTGATATAAATGTTTAATAGTATTAGTGTACGCTCCTCTGAGGCAGATCATTGTTTTGGACTCTCCATTGCAGGGTGACAAAGAATCTTCTATTTTCGAGAGTGGTACCAATCATTTTTGTTAGTCTGTGATCCTTGCGGATCTCGTATACTTTATTCAGCAGTTTCCTGTAATTTACTGTATCGGATACCGTCATCTGGTTAACAAAAGCGACACACGTAATTTTTTTCTTTTGAAACCATCCTCGTCGTGCTGTGTGAGGTTTGCAGTACGAATTCCCGGGTCTGAAACCTGCCTACTATGGAATATAACTGTCATCTATAGTGTCCTTGTTGCAACTGAGAATAAGGCGCTCCAGCAGTTTAAATAGGTGGTACAGGGCGAAAATTCCTGGGATCATTTGGCTCTTTCCCTGGTTTGAGCAGTCCAACCACTCTCGCCTTTCTCCACATCCTCAGTATCACAATACAAAGTGTGATAAGGATAGATTCATCAACTCTAGGAGCTATATGACAATCTCTGAACTCGTCCACTCCAGCTCCTTTGTTTCTCTTCAGCGCTTTAATGAAGATCTGCAATTCTTATATTGTGAATGATGTGTCTAAATGTTCGTTTTCGGACTCGATACCTTGCATTATAGGTTCCCGAGATTCCGTGCCTTTTGCCATTCAAAAGTCAAAATAATGCTTTTTAGAAAAGGTCAGTTTGTCGCACCAAATTTGCCATAATAAATCCCTATATTCCAACGCTTTTGCCTCAAAACATGCATTGGAATGTGTGCGAGTACTTGTTATGATACATTTCTTACTACAATATGTTTCCAAGAATATATATTGGAATTTGGCATGAAAATCCCTGTATAGCCACATGAACCACCGAAAGGGCATCCATGGCAATCATGGCATAGTTGACTTTGGAGATAAGGTGAGGCCAGAGGCACTACACCTTAACAGAACAAGATCTAATTTGATCTTGGATATTTATTTTTGAAAATCGAAAGGTATAATTTTTAGCCACAATTTTAGATCACAGCGTCACCTATGTTAAGAAACATAATATTTTTCGTTCTCAAAATGTTATATTTCCAAAGAAATAACCTTGAACTTTTCTTAGGCAATAAAAGTATTCATTATAAGAATGGTGCGTAAGTTTCAAGAATGGTAGGATATTTTTGAAAAAAAAAATGCATTACTAGGCTGTTTTTATCAATAAGGATTCATATTATGAAGCAAAGTGAATGGGAAAGTACAAAAACCATTCTTGCTACTACACTAGCTAGCCATTCCGATTATCTTCCAACATAACGCAGAACGAATTTTATTTAACCAGGCATCCGTTGGATGAAATGTCAGCACATCATTTCTTACAGGCGAACATACGAAACAAATCATAACAAATTATTCCCGAGCATATGATAGATTGGCTAGATGCCACCTAAGGGCTTAAGAAAAAGGAGCGGCTTTTTACAAAAAGGCCTGACACTAGACGCTAGACGCATCGAAAGGGACGCGTTTCTTTCTGTGAGGGACAAAAGTGGTTTTTATAGCCTGTGGACGAGTTAGTCTAGTCTAGTCTTCTTTAAAGAAAGAAGTGGGACTTTCGTCAACGGCAGCCTCGAACGTTGGATTTGTTTACAAAGGTTTTTATATTTTCTGATATAAAGCCTGATTCCAACAGGTTACAGAAAGCTAAGGTAACGGTTAATATGGTAATTATTTTATAGAAATCAAGATTATTTTCTCGAAAACCTTTGACACTTCTAGAAAAGCGATGCACCTTTAGCTTACCAGCCAAACGAAACCGTTGATTTTACGACATTCGAGTTACTATTAACGTTACGACAAACACTGGTTATTGACGCGTTCAGCACATTTTCCTGGGTAGTAATAAGTCAGATTTAAAGCGTCAAATGTTATATTAACGTTAATGCTCATTTGGGTAGTTTTTAGATATTTATCCTTTTTCACGAAATAAACTAAAAGTGGGGTCTTCAAATTTGGCACGTTTTAGGCAACCCTTGGGGGCAATGAACGGTCAATTGTTTTTGGCGATACGATTTTCCGTTTCCGAATTATTACGCCATATCGTTGTTAATATTCCAAACTGACGTAGGTATCTCATAAAAATGCGAATTTGTGATTTTTACAGAAACTTGCTTCTAAATAAGTAAATTTTCATCTCACAAAGTAGCGTAACTCACTTCGCAGTGGTTGGTTGGTAAATGAATAAGACATTTATGTGCCATTTTTCAAAATTTTGTTTTGATATTAACATTAATTCTGATGAAATTTTCTGGCTATCGTAAAATGACCAGCATTTTTTTGCGGGTGAATATTTTTCAAAAATGGGTTAGTTTGGATCATTCTAGCGCCGAAAAAGTCGCGAGGATCGAAAAAACCGAGATGACAGTGCAATAGCGAATTCCAACGAAAAACTTTCTGAAAATGGACTTTTGAGTTAAAATGCAAAACATCGATTTATAGGTTAAAAAAATTAAGGTTTTAATTTTTTTTTCGATATTTTTTTTGTAGACAAGCTGTTTACTTGACGAGGACCTATGCCAAAAGCTGTCCAAGAGGCCACTTTGCAAATTATGATGACTTTTACACAGTATGAGCTAGTTGAATTTAGACTTTGCGAAATTTTGGAATTTATATACTAACAAGAGATATAAGGCATTTAAAGTCTTATTTAGATTAAGCTGTACATCTTCTCAATTTCTGATAATAATTACTATATTTATTTTAAATTTTTTGCACAAGGATAGCAAAGTGAAATGAAGTCACAATAGTCAACAGTTTATACCTATAAAGTCAATATAAATTTTATGATATTAATATACATTTCTTTACATGCTAAAATAATCATCAAAGCTATACGGTTCCATCTTAATACAATAAATTTGTGCTCATAGAGGCCCCTCGCCGGAAAGTTTTAGGGTAGTTTTGATTATCCACATTCTATATATTTTTTGGGGTGTTGAATCAGAATCTGAGGTTTGCTAACAAAATTTCGTGACGCAACATGGAAAAAAATGCAAAAGACTTAAAAAAAGTGGCAGTCTTGGCTGTCTTTTGCTTATAACGCGAAAACCATCAATTTTTCGGAAACATTTCTATTCAAAATTAAGGCATATAAAATTTTCTATGAATTACATTCTTTAATTTTTTTTGTAAGACGAACTGTTTGGGCTCAAGCGCTAGTTGACAATTGTCGTATTTTATTTGTCTCCCCAAAAACCAGGGACGGATGGGACCGTACTGACTGGCCCGGGAAAGTTACCTTAAGGGGCCCCAACCCTATGTAAAAACTGAGTGGTGCCAATGGTGTTTTCTATAAAATATTTGTTACCATAATAATTTAAATGATGAACAATATGTATTTATTTTTTGATATTACACTTTTTAAATATTTACATTAAAAAAAAAACATAATAAATACATCACTAACTAAATGAAAGTAAAACTAAACTAATTAAATTAAAAAACTTGTTTATAGATATTGACCTATCTATAACTTATAAAAAATAAATACAAAATAATAAACTATTATAGTACATGAAAGGTAGATAATATAGCATATACTTCATCTTAAGTCTAATTATGTTTTATAAAGCCTAATATGCATATGTAGAATCTAATATAAGTAATATAAAAGTGACCTTTTTAATAAGCTACTAGTAGCAGCGAGAGCATCAATAATCCTTTCATTATCCACACGATTTATACAATAATTCATCTAAGAGAATTAAATGATAAAAACCTAGGATTTCGATGCATAGGCATCCTCCAAAAAAAAAACTACCCAGAGTAGCCAAAAGCGCATTGTCATTAAACCACTTCAATTAATAGAATTCCCAATTATTCAAAGACAATTGAAAATAAATATGTGCGACGCTCAATACCATCAACCAATCTCAAAACAGTATGCTACGGAGCCATAAACAGGGCCTTTTACCATCGACTTTATCGTCACGCGCTAAATTCAATTTGTTGAAAATCGAATCGTTTCGCATGGCGGATTTATTTAAATTTCTCGATCGAGAGAACGTCGAAGCTAGGTCAGCCGGAATATCTACAAGGGTTATAGTGCGTAATTAACCTACGACTTTTAATTATTATTATTTTGGTCTTTTTTTGCTTTGTTTTCGAACAAAAATTAACTTTTAATCTTTTTCTCCTTAATCAAGGTAACATTTAGTCATTAAAATTTCCTTTTAAATGAACTTTGAATTTTTTGGGCAATTTGTCGAGCCTGAGATGGTAGATTTTATTTAATCAAGTTCTAAAATTGAGATAGATCCGCTGATCTAGAATAAATTTTGGATCGAATTTCATTGAACTTTTAATTGACTGACACAGTAACGTTGTAGGTCGAACTAGTTTTATTATTATTCTCAGTTTTCCCGATTTCTGGCCTATGTTGGATAACTGTAGATCAGATAACTACCAGTGTTGTTACAGCCTAGTAGACTTTGCGTCATTTTTAATTGCTTTTTTTATTGCGGCCTTTGATTTTTCTTTACTCGAACAGATTGTTTATTATCTGTATGCTACCGGTATCTTGACCGTGGAGTAAATTATCATAAGTTAAGGTCAGAGTCTGTAATTAATTGGTGGCTATAATAACATAACGCTAGATCTAACTAGTTTTTTCTATATATTGTTTTTGCGGCAGTTATCAACGAAGCTTAGTTGAACTGAATAATCATAGTTAGTTAGTTACACGGCACATGTGATGGATCATGATTTTAGGCTCGTGAATTAGTCTTTAATTAGGTGATTACTCGATCTAATTGAACTTACCTATAACATGAAGTTATTTGCAGTATCGCTGGCTTTCAATATATTTTACTGACGTTCTTTTATTAATGCTTTATGATATGATTATGATATGTTACTGCGTTTAAAATAGAAATATTCGGTAATTACCTAGAATCGTTTCTTTCGGATCCACTATCCATCCATTAACTTAAACTTACAGAGACACAGTAATCAGTAATGACACTCACGCGTATAGCGGAATTGCTGCGTTACCGGTTGCAATTATTTTGTTATTTGTAACGTTTAATACCAGGTTTCTAACCTACCTATATTATATACTTTTTTATTTAAAATTAGATTTATGTGGGATAGATTTACTCCAAGTGAGAGAGTAATAATTATAGAGCGAGAGCCAAGGGTTAAGAGGCCTCAACAAGTTTTATTACCACGCGGTATTTAATTTTAAGGCCTGTGGCCCATCTGTAGTTTGTAGCAGTAGGGGCCCCATGATACCCCACAGTAAGAGGCCCCTCGGGAAATTTCCCGTTCTCCCAGCCCACCATCCGCCGCTGCCAAAAACCCACCTTTTTCACTGCAAAACTCGAATTTATTATTAAAAGATAACGTACTAAATTCCTCCTTGTTTTAAATTATTAAACACATTGTAGACTACCATCTCCAGTTCTAAAAAAGGGATTTCCAAAATCACGTTGTATTTAAATTTTGGGCAAACATAATTCCGTCTTGTACGTCTTTCAATTTATTTATTTTCTTCCTATCTTCTAAAATGATTTTATAATTACAACGGTTTGAAACCTTAAATGGCACCACGGCCAAACATATGCGGAAGTCTGCAGTAGTTATGATTCTTATGTAACGTCAAATTATTAATGGAATGCCGTGCTCATTTTCGATGGCTACCCCAACGAAGCTCATGAAAGCACCAAGCGAATAGAGCGATTGAGAAGAGCGGCAATATCATTTACTGAATCGATGGTGCCCACTGTCTGGAAGGACAGTTTACTTGCAAATTCCACAAACAGAAGCGGTTGATATTTATGCTTATGAAGAAGATGAATGAAACAAACATTGAGTCATAGCTAACAGTGGAGGATGCTGATATCCTAATACTCACAACAGCACTTAAGTTGGCTCCTTCAAATTTATTTGGTGATTTTGGTTGGCCTATGTAGGCCTGATATAAGAAATGTCTCTTTCATGAAACCAGGAAAAGGAAAGGTGCATTAAACCATCTACGATCCTCACCCATCAGAAAAAACCCTACCAGACTATATATTGTTCCTGCACGCGATGAATGGGTGTGAGACCACTTCCACTCGGGGAAATTAAATTTTTCATAGTCCTGCTGAAGAACTATGACATGGTACCAGTTAATGAAGCTTTCAAATATCTTCGAGCTCACCAGGAGGAGATTGCATACGTAGGCAACATGTTTCTCATGTCTTTGTATAGGAAAGGCCAAGACACTAGTTTAAACGATTTGGGATATAGGCAATATATATAATCTTACCAAAGCAAACCCAACATTGCCGCACTACCTCCCACTGAAGCTGCTGCACTAGAACATTTACTTAGAATTTATTTCTCAAGTGCAGAGTGGTCTAGTACCCGTTGCAACCACGTCCCAAGCACCGAACTTAATACTTCAGTGCCTTTATTGATCCAATATACACAACATGCAAGGGGTTGTGTGATCACCTCGAGCCCCCGGATGACAGCGTTAAGATAGACGAAGAAGGGGCCAAATAAAGAGACCGAGAACTGAAGAAAAACGCTCGCACGATGTGGAAGGTCGCTCTAATCGCAAAATCCCAAGTTAATATGTTTTCACGATTTTTCTTATTTTCCAGCTCAATCTCCGATGCTGTTTATGGAAAAACCCGATCCTGTGCCAAGACGTTCCGCCATCGGGGAGCCCCGGCCAGGACCTTCTGCCATCGAAGAGCCTCAGTCAAAACCTTCTAAGAGAAAACGGCTCAAATAATATGATAATATAAAAATAAAGTGATGAAGATAATGTTATTTGATAATAAATTAGAGTTTTGCAGATAAAAAGTGGGTTTTTGTGGAGGTAGATAAAGCACGCCACTTTCAACTAGACCTTGAGCCCAAACGGTTCATCAGAGAAAAAAATATAAACAATGAAATTTGAAGGAAATTTTATGTACTTACAAAATTGATGGTTTTCGAGTTATAAGCAAAAAACTTCCAAAACTACCTTACCTTACCTTTTTCATATTTTTCAATGTTGCGTCATGAAATTTTGTTAGCAAACCTCAGATTCCGGTTCAGCACCCCAAAAAACATAAAGAATAGAGAAATCAAAACTACCCCAAAACTTTCCTACCAAAAATACTATTGCAGTATCTGGATTAACACTGTTTTACCTCTGTTTGGGTTAGTTTGGGTTAATTTGGGTGCGTAAGCTGCCATTATTCGTGCTTCTCTGAAAATGGGTCAACATGATTGGTTAAGCTCCCAAACTAACCCAAACCCAATACCCGCAAGAGAAAAATGTTGGAAGCTAATTTCGCACAGAAGGCGTCATTGTTAGTATTCCAACGCAATCTAAAGTCCATATGAACCCCCAGAAACTTAATATCAGAACCATCACACAACAGGACGAGTTGAAAAAATTAAAGATTGTGTCTTGGTTACGAATAACCGATTGCCCGTGAACCATTGCTCAGCCCTCAGCCGTGAAACAACAACACTCTCCAAAGCTTGGTAAAGCGCATTTTTCGGCAGGTAATTGTGATGTCATCTAGAAAAGGGTTTAATGAATTTGAAAATATCTGTAAAAAATTTCATGATGATCGGTTGAGCAGTTAACGCATGGAAAATAGGGTTAAAACTAACCGTAACAATCAACGCGAGCGAAGCCGCGGGTAAAAGCTAAAAGTCTCCTATGTCCTTTACTAAACTCTTGAAAATATCTGTAATAGTTTCATAATGATCGGTTGAATCGTTTACGCATGAAAAATAAGATTAAAGCTAACCGTAAAAATAAACGCGACCGAAGCGCTGGGTACAAACTGAAAGTGTCCTATGTCCCTTACTATACTCTTTAAAATATCTCTAAACACCTTCATGATATCTTACTTTTTAATAATCTTTGACAGTTAATTAAGTACAACAACGCGAGCGAAGCTGCGGGTAAAAACGGTCCTATGTCCTTTACCATACTCTTGAAAATATCTGTACAAAATTTCATGATGATCGGTTGAGTAGTTTATGCGTGGAAAATAGGATTAAAACTAACCGTAAAAATCAACGCGAGCGAAGCCGCGGGTAAAAACTAAAAGTGTCCTATATTCTTTACTATACTCCTGAAAACATATGTACAAAATTTCTTGATGATCGGTTGAGTAGTTTACGCATGGAAAATAGGATTAAGGCTAACAGTAAAAATCAACGCGAGCGAAGCCGCGAGTAGAAGCTAAAAGAGTCCTATGTCCTTTACTATACTCTTGAAAACATCTGTAAAAAATTTCATGATGATCGGTTGAGTAGTTTAGGCGTTTAAAATAGGATTAAGACTAACCGTAAAAATTCAACTCCAGAGAAGCTGCGGGTAAAAGCTAAAAGTGTCCTATGTCCTTTGTCCACTCTTGAAAATATATGTACATAATTTCATGATATCTTACTTTTTAATGATTTTTGACAGTTATTTAAGTACATCAACGCGAGCGAAGCCGCGGATCAAAACTGTTCTATGTTCTTTACTATACTCTTAAAAATATCTGTAAAAAATTTCATAATGATCGGTTGAGTAGTTTACGCGTGGAAAATAGAACTAAAACTTACCGAAAAGATCAACGCGAGCGAAGCCGCGGGTAAGAACTAAAAGTATTCTATGTCCTTTACTATACTCTTGAAAATATCTGTATAAAATTTCATGATGATCGGTTGAGTGGTTTAGGCGTGGAAAATAGGACTAAAACTAACCATAAAAATAAACGCGAGCCCTGATGGATACAAACTGAAAGGGTCCTATGTCCTTTACGAAACCCTTGAAAATATCTACAAAGTTTCATGATATCTTACTTTTTAATAATCTTTGACAGTTATTAATTTAAGTACATCAACGCGAGCGAAGTCGCGGGTAAAAAAATGTCCTATGTCCTTTACTATACTCTAGAAAATATCTGTACAAAATTTCATGATGATCGGTTGAGTAGTTTACGCGTGGAAAATAGGATTAAAATTAACCGTAAAAATTAACGCAACCGAAGCCGCGGGCGCAGGTAAAAACTAAAAGTGTCCTATATTCTTTACTACACTCTTGAAAACATCTGCACAAAATTTCATGATGAACAATTGAGTAGTTTACGCGCGGAAAATCGGATTAAGACTAACCGTAAAAATTAACGCGAGAGAAGCTGCGGGTGAAAGCTAAAAGTGTCGTCCTATGTCCTTTACTATACTCTTGAAAATATCTGTAAAAAATTTCATAATGATCAGTTGAGTAGTTTACGCGTGGAAAATAAGATTAAAACTAACCGTAACAATAAACGCGAGCAAAGCCGTGGGTAAAAACTGAAAGTGTCCTATGTATAGTATAGTAAAATATACTCTTAAAAATATCTCTAAAAAATTTCATGATATCTTACTTTTTAATGATCTTTGACTGTTATTTAAGGACGTCAACGCGAGCAAAGCCGCGGGTAAAATCTGTCCTATGTCCTTTACTATACTCTTGAGAATATCTGCACAAAATTTCATGATGATCGGTTGAATAGTTTACGCTTGAAAAATAGGATTAAAACTAACCGTAAAACTCAACGCGAGCGAAGCCGCAGGTAAAAACTAAAATTATCCTATATTCTTTACTATACTCTTAAAAACATCTGTATAAAATTTGATGATGATCGGTTTGCTTAGTTTACGCGTGGAAAAAAAGATTAAAACTAACCGTAAACATCAACGCGAGCGAAGCAGCGGCTAATAGGTAAAAATGTCCTATGTCCTTTACTATACTCTTGAAAATATTTCTACAAAATTTCAAGATGATCGGTTGAGTAGTTTACGCATGGAAAAAAGGATTAAAACTAACCGTAAAAAATCAATGCCAATGAAGCCGTGGGTAAAAGCTATGTCCTTTGTCCACTCTTGAAAATATCTGTACAAAATTTCATGATATCTTACCTTTTAATGATTTTTGACAGTTATTTAAGTACATCAATGCGGGCGAAGCCGCTGATCAAAACTGTCTGAAAAGTTTCATAATGATCGGTTGAGTAGTTTACGCGTGGAAAATAGGACTAAAACTAACCGAAAAAATCAACTCGAACGAAGCCGCGGGTAAAAACTAAAAGCATTGTATGTCCTTTATTATACTCTTGAAAATATCTGTACAAAATTTCATGATAACCCGTTGAGTAGTTTACGCGTGAAAGCGTAACAAACAAACAAACTCACATTCGCATTTATAATATTAGTTAGGATTACAAAAGTCCTTTATTAGGAAAATAATACATCAAAATTCTTTATAAACCTACTTTTGCTGTTTACTAGAATCTTTGACATGAATTTTAACATACAATTTTCCCACTAAAAACTTCAGGCAGAAATGTTTGGTCGAATTAAAATGTATATAAAAAATTGTCAAAACACTGAAATCTAATCTCATTTTTACGTGCAAATTTCCATTTTTCAGCTTCAAATTTTATCAAATGAGATCAGGCGATTAAATATCTGCATATTTAACGTAAATGGCATGTCAAAATATTAAAACTCATTTGATTTTCCCGACTTTAACACTTTCTATCGAATACCGCCTCTTTTTCAAAATTTTGTTACTAGGAGCTTCAGCAAATGTTGATATCAAAGAAGGTTTATAATGTTATGAAATTTCGAGATCGCTTATTCTATATATCGGACCTTGATAATCTGTTTATCATCTTCTAATTTCGTAACCTCGAATGTTTTTCATTTCATTTAAGATTGGTTAATTGTATAAGTATTCTGATTCTTGTTTTGGATATAGAGGTCCTCAAGCCAGGCATAAATCAACTTCAATTAATTAAGTTTGCTTGGAGATTTTTTACTTTAGGCGCCCTTTCTGTATCGGAATCCTATATCGAAAACCCCATATATGATAAATGGGTGAAGCGTAGGAGGGGGGGGGGGGGGGGGATGTGAGAATATAATATATAACCAGTCGCTACTAACCACTCAATTGTGTTAAATAACTGTAACATAAAGAGTTTCGTTCTTGGAAAATAACTGTCAAAATATACATTACTCTTCTTTATGAATCCAGCAAATTGCTATTATAAGGTTCTTAAAGTTCAATGAAGTTCTCGACAAAGTCTCTGTTTCTGACAGTTTATAGGTCTTCAGGGAATAGAATCCCGGCGTTTTATTTAAGCAAGGCCTGTTCCTGTTATGTTTAAATATATTAGTTTTAATATCTTGTACAAAAGATTCCAGAATGCATTTTTATTTGCGTGTCATACAAGAAAAATTTATTATTTTTAGCTTTTCATTCCAAAACCCAAATCTTTTATAGAAGTATAAATAAAAATAAAACAGCCATTGTAATAGACGGATAGAGTTGACAGCGATCTGAATAATGGGAATGCACCTTCCACACTCGGGTGGGGGCTTTAAAAGGAACAGGTAGATGATATTTTATGATAATTTTGAAATAGATCTAATAGGAGATGGACAAATACACGCTTTATAATCCGAAACAGGGTTGTGGTGTGGGTAGACAGTAAAAGAGAAGTGTAAATATTTTTAATCTCTAGAGATTTATGTAAATTGGTCGCTTGTATTATTTTATGAGGCTGGAGTAACGAAATCAATAACAATTTAAATTTGATATTAATGAGTTAATAATGTCCTTCAACATGCCCAATGAAAAACATGAATACTTATTGAAATTTTAGTGATAATATTCAGCAAAATTATCAAATGGAAAATTTAGGACAGAAATTATGATTACGGTGGTCTTTGCGAATGACACAACTTCATTAGAATTTTATCTGGCGCAAAACATAATATATGAAATCATTAAGTTATTATTTTAAAATATACTGTAGGTTGGGCTAAATGTGACATTGAGGTATTTGTGACATATCCTATTATAAATTTTGTTAATTAGTTGGGGTCTATCTAGTCCGTCCCTGTAATTATCATTTTAGCATTGTGAATCATTATATTTGAGAGCTTCAAAATAACGTTTTTGGCTTTGATCGCTTATATAAGGCTTATGTTTCAAACTTAATCAAACATTCGACGAGGTTTCACTGAAAATTAAGATCAGGTTACTAATGGTTCGGCGCTTATACATGTAAAAAAACGATAATTTTTTTTTAATCGTGTGTTACTATAATCATTTACTAGTGCTCTATATGCCGTATGTCGCCAAACTTATGGCAACCGCGTTGTAAATTGATATTCATATATTGGCTGATTCGTATTGGGTAACATAGTTGCCCTGATATTAAAGAGATATGGCTTAGCCCAGCGTGAAAGAGTTCAAGTTGGTCTGAAACCGAAATATTCACAAACATTTTGATAACTTCTGCTGGACATGGAGTCATTATCATCATTAGTGCCACACTAGTGTATTAAAGTACCTAAATGTCTTCCGACAGGTCTCTATAGAATTATGGTTGCGACTGAGACCCGTCGAAATTGAATTAATTTATTTCAAACCTTTTGATGACAAAACTTCTTAGGTTAAATTTCGATGCCATCTGTAATTACACGGGATCGAAATTAATCATCTCTACGAAGTTAAGTCATAAGCAGCTACCAAAAGTAGTCTCGTGTAGAATTTTATCTAAACTTGCTGAAGATGGATGCAAGTAAATTGTATATTGGCTTACTGAAAGTGAAGAGTTCTTGGTCTATATGAAAATATAAGATATGCATTTTGTTCAGAAGTATTAGAAGTTGTCAAAAACTATTGCCACCTTTACCTTTATGTGAGAGCACAACAAAAAAGCAAAAGGACAAGTATGGGAAGGTGTCAACACCTTCTACGCAAGCTGAGAGTAATGCTTTGGTTTCATTAACTGTAAATATGATCCAAGGAATACTTAAAAAAGTGATGAGATTTACGAGTTCAAAAGGGGTATGGTTGAAACTTCACAGACTGTATGGCGCCAATGTTGAGGATAAAACATACGACCTGTGCATGCAGTTCTTCAGCTAAAAGACAGTCTGAAATCTAATGAAATGATCTTCAAGTTCAGATTTCTAAAAAAAGCAGGTATATCATCTATTAGTGCGATAATCCTTAATTATTGTTAATTTGCATGATACTGGGAACACTATACCAGATGAATACTTCTCATTTAAGTCGAATTCCTTCATCCTCTCACTACTGGGTGTCTCGAATATGTCCTGGCATGACCACGTTTCTAACATCGCAAAGTCAGCCTCGCAGAAGCTTGGTGCACTATTTCGCAACAAAAAACTGTATACACCGCAGCAGCTGCTCTTGCACTACAAAGCGCAAATAAGACCGTGCTTAGAATATTGCTCACACATTTCGGGTGCCGCACCAAAACACACACCAAAGCTGCTGAATTCCATTCAGAAGAGAGCTGTGCGTCTCGTCGGCAACCCGGAGTCGACCCAGAATCTCGATAGTCTGGAACACCGCAGACATGTGGCCGAGATATCCCTCTTTTACAGATATTTCTACGGCAGATGTTCCCAGGATTTGGCCCGCCTCATCCCGCCCTCAGCAACGCCTGTCAGACAGTCGCGACAGGCGGCAAGAGCGCACCCGTTCGTTGTACAAATGGAAACACCTAGAATGTCGCTTTACAAGGACTCTTTTGTCTGGCGCACTGCATCGCTGTAGAAGTCACTCCCAGGAGATCTGTTTCCACCAAATTACAGCCTATAGCTATTCAAGAACCGTTCCAATCAACACCTCCGCTCACACACCGCTCGTGGGGTGCGGGTGCCATAGGATTTCCCTTTAGTGTAATTGCCATAAAAAAGTCGAGTTGGGTGCTAAAGTCCAAGTCAAATCATATGCTAGATAATTTAACAAACCAACTTTGTGCATATGTGAAGGCTTTGCCACACAAAATGAGGGGAATCTTCTGCTTTACAGAAGAAAAAGACAAGACAATTCAGTAGGAAGCCAAAGAAGTGGATATCCAATTACTGCAATAAAACGGAGTTTTATCCACAATACCGAAACAGAATTATTGCCCTTGACGCGCGTTTCGCTAACCATGTTAGCAACATCAGGAGATGATTAAAGTTTTAATCATCTCCTGATGATGCAAACATGGTTAGCGAAACGCGCGTCGAGTGCAATAATTATGTTTCGGTATTGTGGATAAAACTCCGTTTAAGCGCATTTTGCCGAAGGTTCCAAACCCCAACATTGTCAATTACTGCAAGAAAGAAGGACACATGGTGATATAGTGTTCTCATGGCAAACCTCCAGAAATAAAGAAGAATAATGATGTAAACAGAGCAAATATTACTTTAGTAGCTGTAGAAAGTTCTGTAATGAACATAGAAGATGACAAAGTAGCTGGTGGGCCGATAGTATGCCACAAATTATATTTGCAGCAGAAGTGATTTTTTCGAAACATTTGAGACATTCCAGGAATCACATACAGTAACTGCAGCTTATGGTAATATAGTAGGTGCTTTGGGTAAGGGTACCATCTTAGTTGAAGTAAATGTGAGTAAACAGAAAAGAGGACTAATACTTCTGATGTTTGGCTGCTTTCTAGGATTAAGAAGAATTTGTTCTCTGTATTGTCAGCACAGGACAGAAATACAAACAGACAGTTTATTTCCAATTTAGAAATGGAATCTTAGTGTTGGTGGCTGCACCATTCTAATTGGGAAAAGGAGCAAAGATAATGGTCTGTTTAGATTAATGGCGATGAATGTGTACCCAGAAAATGACAAAAAATCTGCTTCAGTTATATCATGAAAGGCTGGGCCATCAAAACAAAAAACATGTGTAGAAGGTGTTATCCCGAGAACTTGGAGTAAGTGTCAATTTCGATACAGAACTTTGTAAAGGCTGCACTTATGGAAAGTGACACGGTAAAAAATTTGAACTTAGAGAAAGAGCAAAGGTACCGTGAGAAACTGAGACATGCAGTTATTTGTGAACCTTTTGAATTTACACAGGTGGAAATCGATTCTTTGTTCTGTTCAAAGATGACTTCAGCAGATACCGTATGTTCATATCAGAAAAGAGAGTTATAAGTAGCTGAGACGCTACGTATAACTCGTTTGGTTGAGATGAAAACTCTTAGACACTGTGTCAAAGTTCCCTTGACTGATAACGGAGGTAAATTTGTTTGCAACCAGATGATCCGAGTCTTGGACAAAAGTGGTGTAAGTTATAGAAAAACCATGCCGTACATTCCACAACAAAATGGGTGTGGAAATTGCAAGGTTTGTGGGCGGAAATAGTAAATATAGCAGCCTACATCTGAATCTATCAGGAATTTCGAGTGTTAAAAATAACATCCGAGTCTCATTGAAAGGTCGTGTTATGACCATGTTCCAGCAGTGTAGGAGAAAAAAGAAGAAGAAAGCTGTAAAGAGAGTTTTAGTTGGCTATGACAACGTCGATATTTATCATAATTGGTCAAAAGAAACAAGTAACTAATACGATGACGTAATGTGGTGGTCCATAAGAAATCTGCTTATACATCCAACGAGCTCATGCAATTGATTTTGCCGAAGAAGTACAAGTTCATGCAGAATCATTAGGTAGTAATCGTAAAGAAGAAAGAGAAGTACCTGAAGAATATCAAATTTACAGACATGACGCAGAAAAGATAGAAGATCCCGATTTTGACAATGAAAATATTGTAGAAGAGCTTGTTAGTAATAGAATGTTAACATCGAGAGAAAATGTGAAGAAACCAGCAAGGTTGAGGAAAATATCATGTCAGTTGCCTTGGAAATGCTAGTGACAAAAGAACCAGAAAGTTACTAGCAATCTGTTAATGATGAAAAAAAAGAACAATGGTTTTTGGCGATGAAGAAGGAGGTCCTTTGAAGAAAATAACTCGTGGGTTATTGAGGATTTACCTGAAAGAAATAGAGCTATTCCGAGTTAATGGGGGTTTAAACTAGAAAGAAACCGAGATGGTTCAATAGAAAATTATAAAGCAAGAATAATCCAGTGGCAGAATCTGGTACTATAAGGGCAGTTCTAAGTATTGCTGCGAGTGGGAAGATAGAGTTGACTCAATTTGAGGTCTGCATAGCATTTCTGTATAGTAAATAAATAATGTTGATAATATTGGTCCACATTAAAAAATGATGATTATGTTTGAAGCTACGAATCTGTTCTGAACTATATTTACTTGCCCAGTATGAAGATGGCATTCAAGAAACGGACAGTCTATGAACTGTTTCTTAACATTTCCATTGCAAATTATTTTGAAACTCACTATGACCAATAGGTAAATCTAAACGCAGAGAGAATATTCTAAAATAGAGTACATGTTTCTTCCGTTATGGTATAATCAGACTATATATAATTAAAACCCATTAGATACGGGCGAGAAAAAAATACTAAAATATCAAACAGTTCTTACTTATTAATTAGATAAAGGGGTTAGTAAGCGTGCATAGAGGTAATAACGTATAAGTTATTGAGACCACTTTCGGATAAAGCAATCAGTCTAAGTGGTAAAAGCCCTTGCAGTATAATAAACAAAGGAAGAAGACGAAGAAGCAGACAAATTTATTTGATTTTGCGATATGTCAGGTGTTTTCACAATTATGTCAAGTGGTTTTTGCCACATACTGACTTCCTTTGCTTTCTTCAGTTTAACTTCAAGGAATATAGAAGTGACTGACATATTGGTCTTTTCTTCTTTTTCCTCCTCTTATTTTTTTACTTATGAGAGTGTTTTTTGGCTTGCTTGTTAATCTAAATATTAACTACTCAATTTTCGGCACACCAAATCTCTTTATTCCATTGTTTGTAGATTATACCGTGAATGTATCAATGAAATTCATCACTAAAAATTGGTGCTATGCTATTTTAAAAGATGAAATTGACAGTTTTGGCCTATACACAGTAATTTTAGTATAAAACCCTATGATTTGCTACATTTCTGAATTCTACGTGAAAATGTATGCCTAATTTTTTCGGTAAAGTTATTAGTTTGGGTTAGAAAATCAAGTTTTTATACACTTTGGATAGGTACAGAGAGAAAGCGTTTGAAGATAAAAAAACGCTTCGCACTTTTCTATTTTAACTTTTAGGGAGCTTTCGCATAGACTACCATCTTAAGTAGTACCAAAATGGTATCACGTACCACCTATAGTTGATACTATGCTAAAACTTTTTAAAAGTTAAGTTGGGAACTTCAACCGTTGTCTCTCTGTACCTGTCGAAAGCATTCAAAAGCTTCATTTTCATTTGTTTTAACTCCTAAATTATTAACTTTACTGATAAGGCATGGAATCAATAAAAAATGTAGACACTTACAGTGTCTAACTAAAATGATGTGGCGTGTGCAACAAAGTTGAGACATCTGGCAGCGTTGCTGATTTCATTTCTAAATTCTGTATTTTTAGAACCCGTTAGTAGGTACTAATAATTCTCATTGAATCATATTTCACGATTTTGAGGATGGTTAAGCAATTCGATATTTTTTTACCAACCCGGTATATCCTAATGATTGTGGGTTCTTTTTTTGGTTGAGATGAGAATGTTTACACAATTTGTCAAAGTTTTCTTAACTGACAACAGAGGTAAATTTGTTTGCAACCAGGTGATTCCAGTTTTGGAGGAAAGTGGTGTAAGTTATAGAAGAACCATGCCGTACACTCCATAACAAAATGGGTGCTCAGAAAGAGATAACCGAACGATTGTGGAAACTACAAGGTCTCACCTTGTGGGAGGAAATAGTAAATATTGTAACCTACATTCTGAATAGATTAGGATGGTTTAAGAAAAAGCCAAATTTGAAACGTCTGAGGTTTATCGAATAGTTGCATTATGCCCATGTTTCCTAAGCAGTGTAGGAGAAAAATGGAGAAGAAATCTATAAAAGGAGTTTTAGTTGTCTATGACAGTGGCGATAGGTATCATATTTGGTCAAGAGAAACAAGTAGCCAATACGATGACGTAATGTGGTGTTCCATGAGAAAACTACTTTCACATCAAATAAGTTCATGCAGCTAGTTTTGCCAGAAGAAATACAAGGGTATGCAGAAACTTCAGGTAGTGGTCATAAAGAAGAAAGATAGGTACATGAAAAAGATCCAATTTAAAAAATGACAAAGAAAACACAGAAATTTCGATTTTTATATTGAAGATAATAGGGAAGAACTTATTGGTAGTAGAAGCTTAAGATCAAGAAGAGATGTGAAGAAACCAGCAAAGTTAAAGAAAATATCACGTCAGTTGCTTCAGAAATGCTAGTGAAAAAAGAATTAGAAAGGCACCAAGAACCTCTTAATGATGCAGAAGAGAACAACGGTGAACGAAGAGAACAACGGTGACGATGAAGAAGGATTTAGATTTCTTCGGAAAAAAAAAACTCGTGGGTTATTGAAGATTTACCTGGAGGAATGGATGTTCAATGGGCGTTTAAACTAGAAAGAAACCGAGATGGTTCAATAGAAAAATATAAAGCAATATTAGTCATTAAGGCATAGAAAAAGGGAATTGATTATGATCAAACGTTCAGTCTAGAAGCAAAAACTGGTACAAGGGTAGTTCTAAGTATTGCTGCGAGTGAGAAGTTAGAGTTGACTCAATTTGACGTGTGCATGGCACTTCTGTATAGCAACACTATAATGATGATAATATTGGTCCACATGAAAAAAAATAATGATTATGTTTGAAACCAAAGATTCCGTTCTGAACTATATTTACTTGCCCAGTATGAAAATGACATTCAGGAAAAGGAGAGTCTACGGATTGTTTCTCAACATTGATTCCTATAATATCTATAAGAATTTGATAGTCATCTTATTTTAAGACTAGTAGATGTAGTCTGACCAGTATGTAAATCTAAAAGCTGAAACTGTGGCGAAAAGAATATTTTTAAATAGACTACATGTTTCTTCCATCCATTAGATATGGAAGAGAAAAATATTAAGAATAAACCATCAGTTAAAATACCAAACACTTTTACTTACAAACTAGATAAAGGGGTGGAGTGTGTATGGAGGTAATAACGTTGAAGCAATAGGGACTACTTTCGGATAAAGCAATCAGTCTACAAGTTAGAAGCCCTTCTAGTAATAAGCAAAGGAAGAGGATGAAGAAGCAGAATAATTTATTTGACATTGCGATATGCTAGCTGTTTGCACAATTATGTCAAATGTTTTTTGCCACAGACTAACTTCCTTTTCTTTCGTCAGTTTAACTGCAAGGATTATATAAGTGACTGACATATTGGTCTCTTCTTCTTCTTCCTCTTCTTATTTTTTTACTTATGAGAGCATTTTTTGGGCTGGTTTGTTTATCTAAATATTAATTACTGAATTTCCATTATTTGTAGATTATACCGTGAATGTGTCAATGAAATGCATCACTGAAAATTGATACTACGCTCAAAAGATGATGAAATTGAAAATGCAACTTTGACAGTTTTGGCCTACACATAGTAATTTTAGTATAAAACCCTATGAATTTCTACATTTCTGAATTCTACGTGAAAATGTATGCATAATTTTTTCGGTAAAGTTAGTAGTTTGGGTTAGAAAGTCGTGTTTTATTCACTTTGGATAGACACAGAGAGAAAACGTCTGATGATGTCCTAACAGGCGAAACATGTAAAAGCTGTATTTTTATTATTTTTAAATAAAATTAATAAAATACAAAATTGTATTAGTGCTAAATTCGATTCGCACTTTCTTATATTAACTTTTAGGGAGTTGTCTCTCAGTCTCTGTACCTATCGAAACATCGAAAAGCTTGCTTTTCATCTGTTTTGACTCCTTTGTAATGAAAGTTGGGCGCCATTTTGTAGCGCAATACTAGTTGTTCGCCAACTGTATACTACTTTTCATAACCATAAGAATTTTTTTTAATAAATGATGTTCGTTTTGAGATTCGTTTTTTATGGTTATTCTCAGGGGTGAGTTGTTTCCCCTATTAGCGTTATTTTTTTTATGGGCGCCAGAGTTCCTAGAGACAATGCGAACTGAATGAATACTTAAATATAAATAAATATAAAAACCATATATTTGTTATATAAGAAATCGCAATGTCTCGCAGACCTCTATCCTGCGATAAATTAAAGAGATAAGTTTTAAAACAAGTAATATATTAACTATATAATTAAATGAGAACAAATATAATTTATGAAATTATTTGAAATGAAGTTTATCTGATGAATAAATTGACTTAGTAATGAAAATTAAAATTAATGTGAAAGATAAAAAAAAATTAAATGTTACAATTGGTCTTTACAATATGTTTATCTTCTGATTGGCTAATACTCAGCTCATCCAATTATTCTGTAACCATGCAATCGTATTGGGACCTCCACTGGAACCATTTCTGCCTGTTCCCAAGTTAGATCTGTTGGGTTTATCGAGGACTTATTTGGTTCACGAAGTATTGGTTCCCTCAGAGTGGTTCAGTACACAGCAAGTGGACGAACACCTGCTGCTTGAGAAGAAAGGTGTTTTCTTCAACCAATCCAGTATGATATGAAATCAGAAATACACTAGTCTTAGACCAATGTATATCGTTAATTAAAGAAAACGCAAGGAAATATCATGTGAACATCAGTGACAATGTTAAACATATGATGAAGCAATCTCCAAATTAAAAATTTACTGGTAAAAACAGATACAATCAGAAACTCAAATTACTATGTTGAGTTGAACAGACAATGAGCAAAAATTATAAATACCTACTGTTACACAATATTTCCTTTTCTTTACTTTAAAATATAATATTCAAAAGAAAATGATTGAAATATAAAATTCAAAAGAGAATAATGTAATGACGCTCCAATTCAGTGACTCTCTGTAAATTTAAATAAAATGTTACTTTAAATTCGACAATAAATAGAGAAATAGAGGTACAACCTCTAACAATGAGTCTGATGACTCAAAATAAGTAATTACTATTACTTTTATTTAGGCCCTTGGCACATAAACGAAAATTGAGTGCAATTGCGCCTCAATTTAATTAAAGATAAAGATAATGTAATCACTACCTCGCATTCGAGATAAAAATTTAGATAACAGATAAAACCAGATAAATTTACATATGCGAGAATAACCTTTCATAAAAAATGCAACATAATGTCGGTACATCAGGATTGAGACTAGACAGGGTGAATGCTAATAGTTATATTATGCTTGATGTAACAAATAAATTGAAAATTTAATTAAATGAACCTGAAAAGAAAGAAAGATGAAAACCAGCAATACTACGAGGGAAAATTCGGGGAAATTGTACTGAAAATTCAATTTACTACCTTTGCAGAAATATATAGAATTTACTCCGAGATTTAACCCAAATAATACTGTTTAATTTGAATGAAAATACTTAAAATAATGTGCGTGACCACTGAACGATAAAATAATTACTGTCTCCCTAAATTTGGACTAAGCCTCTTTCAAATTACATGAATTTGATTAATGAGAGACGCAACTATTCACCAATAAATCGGTAATATTACCCAAAAGGTCACGACAATAATTAAAAAATATTGAAGATGTATGCTAATTAAAAGCGGTCTATAAAAATGCTAAATTCTTGCTATAGTCAAATAATACTAAGCGAATCATAAACAAATATTAATTATGTATTTAAAAATGAAAGAATTAGTTGAAAATATTTCAAGATGAATTAAATATTTCAAGGTTAAAAAATCAGCACTCACCCGTCAACGTCTCAGCCCAAGATAAACCTCCCGCATTCAAAATTCAAGACGTTGGACAAAATTATGTTTGCCGATGTTTTATTGGCTAATTTATAACATGTGATCAACACTATAAACCACGTA